>SNQJ01S0023165.1:48060-83501 GCA_010110895.2 Picea sitchensis | reverse complement strand
TCCAACATGTCAAATCTCTTCAGTATTTCAACTGCATACTTCCCTTGGTTAAGGAAGATCTTCTCTAGGCTCTGCCAAACTTCAAGACCTAAGAAATAATGCATCGGCCCTAGGTCTTTCATCTCAAACTCTGCAGTGAGCTTCCTCTTGCAATCTGTGATGAGCTTTTCTTCTCATGTTAAGAATAAATCATCCACATATAGGAGCAATATAACTGGCTGATCATTCATAACCTTGAAGTATAGGTTAGGATCAACTTTACTCTTGGTAAATCCCAAGCTTGTTAGGAAATTATCAATTCTTCCATACCAAGCTCTAAGAGCTTGCTTCAACCCCTACAGAGCTTTCTTCAACCTGCAGACATGAGTCTTTCTATCTTCAACTTCAAATCCTTATGGTTGTTCTATATACACTTCTTCTTCAATAACAACATTTAAGAAAGTTGGTTTCACATCCATCTAGTGCAACTTCCACTTCATTTTGGCTGCAAGAGCTATGATGGTTATGATAGAAGTGTATCTGGCTACAGGAGCAAATGTTTCTTCATAATCAATACCTTCCTTTTGAGAAAATCCATGAGCCACAAATCTTGCCTTATGTTTTTCAATGCTTTCGTCTGTTGCATGATTTATTTTGTATATCCACTTGGAAGATACCACATCTTTATTCTTTGGTCTGGGAACTACTTCCCATACATCATTCTTCATAATGGACTGGTATTCTTTTGTCATGGCATCCATCCATTCTTTCTCTTGAACAACTTCTTCAAAGAAAGTAGGTTCCTTCTCTTCGCGATCACACATCGAGGCCGTATAGTTGGAGAATGGCTTAGGCTTCTTGCTTTGTCTCATGGTTCATTCTGGGGCACCATACTTCTCTGCATCCTAAATAATTTCTCTAGCCCAAGTTGGCTCCTTCTTGTGAGAGATAGTCATACATGGAGGTTCTTTATATTATATCATATCGTGATCTTCTGGAATCTCATCATCAGGGGTAACTGTAACTTCCTTCACGAGTTCTGCAACTCTGGGAGCTACAGGTTCTTCATATACTTCTTCAAGCTGGCATTTCCTTGATCTTTTGAGTGTTGCATCTTCATCAAAGGTTTTACATCTCTGTTGATCTCAATATGATGGTAACCTGGTATGTAAATTCTGAAGGCCTTAGAGACCTCATAGTATCCAACAAATATTCTCTTCTTTCCTGAAGGATCCAACTTAGTTCTCTTTTCTTTTGGAATGTGTACAAATACTTGACAACCAAATATTTTGAGATGGCTTACTTCTGGCTTCTTTCTGGTGAACATTTCTTCAAGAGTTTTGAATCCAGGTGCACTATGGGATAATTTGTTTTGGACATATATTGTTGTTCTTGTTGCTTCAGCCCATAAGTGCATTGGAAGATCTTTATTGTGAATCATAGTCTTTACTGCTTCTATAATCGTTCTATTCTTTCTTTCTGCTACACCATTTGTTGAGGATTATAGGGAGTAGTGAGCTCCCTCTTAATCTCGACATCTCTGCAAAAACTTCCAAATTCATTTGAAGTGTACTCTCCTCCATTGTCTGACCTGAGTATCTTAATTTTCCTTTCGGAGAGGTTTTCTACCAAGGCTTTGAATTCCTTGAACTTTCCAAGTACTTCATCTTTTGACTTCAAGAAATAAACCCAAGTCTTACGAGAGTAATCATCAATAAAGAATACATAGTATACATACCCGCTTAGAGAGGTTGATGGCATTGGACCGCATAGATCTGAGGGGATAAGCTCCAAGATTCCTTCTGCTTTACTGTCGCTCTTTGGAAAGGGATTCTTTATGTTCTTTCCTTGTGCACATCCCTTGCATACACCTTCATGATCAACCTTTAATTCTAGTAAACCTGTAACTACCTTGCTTACATATGGTAAGGCTTTGTAGTTGATGTGAGCT
Source organism: Picea sitchensis (assembly GCA_010110895.2). NCBI lineage: Eukaryota > Viridiplantae > Streptophyta > Pinopsida > Pinales > Pinaceae > Picea > Picea sitchensis. Next base: position 81,571 of record SNQJ01S0023165.1, on the reverse strand, counting down.
AGTCTTCTATGCCAAAGTTCACAAGGAATTTCAGTGGAGTGAGTTAAGGCTACATCTGAGTGACCTTTTAACTTGTACAACCCATCTTCTTATGTTCCAATAACAACTACATCTTCTATAGTTTTTCCTTTAGGCTACATAAGAACTTCACCATCTATGAACATAACCCTGAAACCTTTCTGATCTAGAGATGAGATAGAAAGTAAGTTCTTTGTCAAACCTGGTACATAGAGTACATCCTTCATTCTCATTGGAGTTCCTGAATCAAGTTTGTAGGTGGATTCTCCCATTCCTTTGATAGGGTACTGATAATCATCTCCAAGTGAAATTTCCAGGGGGAAGTCCTTTTCTATAAGGCTAGAGAGAATGTCTCTCTGACCTGTCATGTGCTTAGAGGCACCACTATCTATGAGCCAAGTATCCTCTCCAGGTGTCACAGATCCTGAGAGGGCGGAAAACGAAACATATTCTTCAATCTCTTCTTTAGTTAACTTCTTGGGTGGCTCATCATCTTCAACTGCATGGGCATGATGTCTTTTGTTATTTCTCCTCTTGTAATCTTCCCTTTTGGCAGGACAGTTCTTAGCAATGTGTCCCATCTTATCACAATGATAACATTGATAGGAGGAGAAATATTTTCCCTTTCTTTGACCCTTATGATATTTCTGGAATCGCTTTGGAGAGTGAGATTCTTTATGAAAGTGGGTCTCATTTTGAAAATGAGACTTTTTCTTTCCACCCTTAGCATGAGAAGCTAGGGCTTGTTCTTCATCTCTTAATAGGACAGCTTCTCGATTGGCCACTCTTGCTTCTTCTTGAACACATTCTTCCCATAAACTGTCAAATTGGAGTTTCTCTTAGAAGACACTTGAGGGATCAAGTGGTTTGCAATTATCCTTTTAGCTTTAATCATATCCTTCTTGTACTTCTCTTTGGTTGCATCTTCTTTGGGTTCTGATACATTTTCTTTTATGAATTTTGCAAGGTCATTCTCTTCAAGAATGAGTCCAATTCTGTACTTCCAGGAACGTAAATTTTCTACACCTTCTAACTTGTCAACAAGCTTGGTGCTTGCAGACATCTTGACCTGGAGCTAAGAAAATGACCAGAAAATGAAAGTGCTCAAAAATTGAAACTGAGCTTACCAGGAGATGAGTTGGGCTGAGGCGAGTGTGTTGGAGCTGACTGTTTCAAAAAATTCCAAGTTTTAGGCCTTGAAACTTGACCTGCGCAATTCTAGACTGGTACTTTTGGTACTGGTTCTGGTTTTCTGGTACCAGTCAAAACTAGGGTTTGACTTTTCGGAGAATATGGCCACTGAAAAGGTTCGCTCAAGCTGCCAAAACATGCGCTAGGGCAGGGCGCACTTCCCAAGATAGTTTTTGGTACAAAATTACTCTTCAGTAAAAAGCCCTAATTTTCTTGTACGACAATAGTGACGTCTAGATACCCAGTGAAAGATGCTCTATTCAGTCAAGCTCTGATACCATGTTAAGTTTTTACTGTTGGTATTAGGTTATTTCCAAATTACATGAGCATTCAATGCATTTCCAAAACAACAGCATAAAGAGGATCATTAAAAGAAACACAATCACAAGGTACACAACATTTTATCCTGGGAAACCCTCATGGGGGAGAAAACCCAGCAAAAATTTCCTCAATAATAGATTGCCAATAGAATGCCAAGACTAAGACCAAAACACCAAAAATAAACCAAGACTGAGCATGTGCCTCTCTTCTCCTTCTGCCTACAACTACAACTTCCTTCAAGATATGCACATTGGATGAGTGAGAGTGAGTGTGTATAAGTGAGGTGTTAATGTTTATGCCATTATTATAGTTCTTTTCATTTCAATAGATAAGAGCATCATAAGAACAAGATCACTGAGAAATACACATTCACAAGAGTCACAGCATTTATCCTGGGAAACCCTCTAGGGGAAGAAAACCCAACAAAAACTTCCTTATCATATATAGCTTATACAATGTTCAAGAGATAACTCAAACCAATACAGAGAGTCCTCCCCAAGAGATGCACCGCCCTTCTTCTCCTCTCTCTCTCAAGAGATGCACCATTCTTCTCTCCTCTCTCCAACTTGGAATTGTAGCTTTTCTCATAAGAGAATGAGCAGTGAGTTGTATTTGAAGTGAGGTGCTTAGCCTCTTATTTATACAAGACTCAGCACGTGAAAGGTCACAACCTAGTGGTCAATTCTTCACTGGGTGGGTAAACTCACCTTAATTAATTTTGGGTCTTCCTATACCAACTGCTAGGGCCTACTTTTTATTCTGCCTTTTATAATTATCATTTGACCAATTTGCTAAAGGGGATTTGGTCCTATACAATTACCGACATGATTAATCCACAATGGGGATTAATCCAATAACAATAATAATAATAATGACATGATTAATCCACAACGGGGATTTAATCCAATAATAATAAGAATGCTCTTCGTAGTTACATTATTTCAACATGAGGCACCATCCTCACATATAAATACTAGTTGAGGAGGCGCTAGGGTTATGTCTCTTCACTTAGTAGGGCCGACTTCTTCTAGAAATGGTTAAAACCACTTTATAAACACTAGGGGCCGACTTTACAAATACCACCATATAAATATGGTTTGACCAATCCACAAAAGGGGATTTGATCTTATACAAGACCCGACATGATCAATCCGCAAAAGGGGATTTGATCTATAAGATAATAACTCAAATATAATTAGAATATTCTTCGAAGTTACAATATTTCAACAAGTTTGAGAGAATTTTACACGCCAGCAGCCTAAAGAGGGTTTAGGGGGTTGGGTGTGTTACACCCATGATGCCAATCATCCAACTCATAAGCCTAACATGTTTCAAACTATTTTCAGTGCTTGTCTTGAAGTAGGACATGATGGGAATCAGGAATGTCAAGAAGCTTTCGAACAAGTAGTTAAGCATAGACCATGACTGATGACTAATGACTGATATAATTTTGTTTGCTTCTAATAAGCTTGGTCCTAGACCTACACAACTTTTAGCAATCATTACCAGTCACGTGATGGATGGGATATGTCAGGACCAAAAAGTGATGAGAAAAGACAAACCATAATTTCTAAAAAAAAGTTGTACATGAAAATATGCAAATATATGCATTAACAAACTATTTTAAAATTATAAAATCAAGATGCAAGATTGGATTTCACTAATAATAAGCAAGACTTGTTGAAATTACAAATTTAGGCAAAAAAAGTCAAATTTCAGTACATAGTTTAAAACTTCAATCTTTGAAGTGAATTTTTTATTATCGACTGCACCCAACGCTTGGGCTATACTCATGGCTTTGTTGGCATATGTAATAATGGCTTTCTTTGGTCGAATGCAAGACAAAAACCTGTATGGAAAATTTTAGGCAGGAGAAATTGAACAATCAGAGAGAGGAGGTAACCCATGAACGTATCTCCCTCAGGAGCTCAGGGTGAAGATTGACAACAGTCCCAGGTAAACTGAAGAACCAAAGCTCAAAGTTGAATCCTGGACAAGGAGAAAATCTCCCTAATTGCAGAATTTTGTTACACCTAATCGAAGGCTATGATACCAAATGATAGGTGCACAAATGAGACAGAAATGAACACTGACATATGAAGACGAAATGCAAGAAGGATAATAAGTAATCACTCACGAATTGTACATTCTACATTCATATATAGGAATAGGCTATTCGGGTAGCAGACAGTCTTTATTGTCCGGTGAGTTTTCTTTATAAATCCAGCAGGATTTTTTATGGCTTGTTGGAATTACAAATTTTTATCACTAAAATTGCAGTATCGACTCTTGAGTTATTTCATGAGAATGGGGGTCTACAAATCCATCTGCATGTCAGAATTTGCAAAATTGCAGAATTTCATTGTCAAAATCGCGATTTTCCATTGCCGAATTCCATCAAATAACCTGCTGAAAATGGAAGATCGCTACACGAATAGATTACTCCTTCATTGTATATTTATAAAAGTAGAGAGTCCAAAATTAGAATGTAGACCAATCAATGGAGTGATTGATGGAGAAATTAGTGGAGTGATTAGTGGGTATTGAGGTAATTGATTATAGTTTCTCCTCAACTCAGGGTTACAATTAGAAATTACAAAATGGCACACTGCCACTTGTCACCTACTATTTCTCACCATTTAAATGATCGGTGCACAAATTAAATAGCAATGAACATTCGCATAAGAAGAAAGAATGCAAGAAGGATATTGTTCAATTGTACACATGTTGTACACTCTATATCCATTATGAATTTATAAAAGTACAGAGTTCAAAAGGAATGTGTATCTCACTGGAGTGATTGACCGAGAAATTAGTGGAGTGATTAGTGGGTGATTGATTGCAATTTCTCTCCTTAACTCAAGGGTTAGAATAAAATTTACAAATGGTACATTACCATTCGTCACCTACTAATTCTCATTGCTTCCCATGTAGTGGAGGAGAGAAGGAAGACTAGCTGTCATTTGAAACCCAAATTGGATGTAGACGATCCCAACCTCTATAAACAACATTAATTGAATGAACAATTGTTTACCCAATTTAGTTCTCGCCAAAAGTTCATCAAGGTACTAAACCGATTGTGCTGAGGCATGTTGTGTAATCAAAGCTTTTTTACTTTTGACTACTCTAGTTCTAGTCTCGTGAAGGTAGTGGGAGACACCACACTTCTAGACCACTAACCAAACACTTTTGACATTGTTTAGGGGACTAGCCATTCCATCCACCCTGAAAATAGTACACTAGCGTAGACCAATTTTAAACCTGGATCTATCAAGCACCGAGAGGGATCAAATTTTTTAAGGTGTAAATTTTTTTATCATTTCATTCCATGTCAAGTATTAATTCATTCATATTAAATGATAAGAAAAAAATACACCTTAAGAAGTTTCTTTCAAATTTCTTAAGGTGTAAATTTTTCTATCATTTCATTCCATGTCAAGTATTAATTCATTCATATTCAATGATAAAAAAAAATTACACCTAAAAATTACACCTTAAGAAATTTGATCCTTCTAGGTGCTTGATAGATCTAGGTTTAAGATGGATGTACACTAGTTTAATATTTTACATTTAGATGTTATCATGTACATATGTAGTTATTTATTTTTTATTTAATTTTTTTTTTGTTATGTAAAGTCACATAACTTTATGTGACAACATCTCCCCCATACTGGATTGTAGAGCACTGAATGTCTCTCCACATGAAGATTCTAATTTGTATGAAAATCTTATCCCCATACCAAGAGGAGAATTGGGCTTTAGGTTGTTCCATAAAATGATGATATTTCTTTAATTTCCTTTGTGAGACTTAATCCCTAAGTTCCAAGTGATCTTAGTTAGACTAAGTATTTTAATCGTAATATACTCTTTCCACTTTATCTTTCTCCTATCTCATTTTAAATAAAAATAATTCATAGGTAACTTTTGTGAAACTTGATCACTTCACCTTTTATTGTATTTTATTGGATGGTCAAAGTTGATCACTCTCCCACGATTTTGCCATCCTTTATATAGAAAATACAAATGAGTGTACAGCATATGTCTATATTGCAGCAATCACCTTTCTACTTGCATGATTGCTCTCCCTCTTGGGCTATATACTTGCATGATTGCTCTCCCTCTTGGGCTGTATTCTTGTATGTGAGTATTCTTACTGTTGTTCTGTGCTCATATAAATTAGTATAACATAGTTACTGACTTGACGAGAACTGTGACCTGAAATAGAAAAATCTACCCTATAAACATCACTCAAAGGTGAAGAAAAAACTAAATACTTGGTGTAATCAATGGCTATCCAGAGGGGGTCTTCTAGTTTTGGTGAAAGCAGTCCTAGAAGCCATTCTAGTGTATTGGATGTCACTCACATGGATACCCAAAGGAGTGTTGGAAAGGATCAGGCATCTATGTTACAGGTTTATTTGGTCAAGAGAGCTAGGGAAAAAAGGAAGTGTTCTAGTTTCTTGGAAAAAAATTAGCAATACCAAAGTCTCAAGGAAGATGGGGGTTAAAGAATATCTTTGTTTTCTGTAAGGCACTAGCTGCAAAGAATGTATAGCGACTAATTCAAGGTTTTAGGTTGTGGGCTCAAGTAATCAAGGATAAGTACATAGCTCCAGGTACGGTGGAGGAATGGGTAAGAAATTATGTTAAGAGAATCCAAAACACCTCAATTATAAGGAAATCGATCATTACAACTTTTCCACTGGTTGGGAATTGGTTGGTGTGTCGTGTAGGAAATCGAGACAGAAGTCCAAATTGGGCTAGATCCATGGATCAAAAGTAGTGGCTTCCATAGGTAACCCCCACAATTGATTCGTGATCTAAGAGACATGGGTTTTTATACTCTCAGGCAGATTACTAGATGGGGCAGGACAACTACATGGCAACAATATTGGCTATCTTGGAGGGAGATTGGTCTAAGGGAGGAGGATGCAGTTACTTGGCAGAGGTACACTGAAAACTTAAGAGCCTATTATAGACTAAGAGATGATGAGGATCAGATTATCTAGCCACTAAATCTAACTGGGGACTACGTACCAAACATTGGATATAAAGCTTTAGCTACTGAGGGAAGAGAGAATCTCCAGGTCTAGCGGTGGAAACAAGTTTGAAAATTTTAAGTGTCCAGCAAAATCCAAAATATTCATGTGGCTACTCTTGAATAAGAAATCTTTAACACAGGATATTTTGCAGAAGAGAAATTTTGCAGGACCTGAATGGTGTTGTCTTTGCAAACAAGAGGAAGAAACAAACTCGCATCTAATTCTATCTTGCCAATTTACAAAGCAAGTTTGGAATGATGTAGAAGGAATGGCAGGATTGAAAAATGCTTGGGATGGGAACACTACAGAGGAGGCTCTCAGAACTTGGTGCACTATTAGGGAAACTAGAAGGTATAGAGCTCTCCCTTTGACTCTTACTTGCGGAGTATGGTTGGCCAGGAATTCAAAATTGTTTGAAGATAGAGATACTTTACCTCTGAAATGTATTGTCCAAAGCTTAAATATACTATTTGCATTTCCTCAATCTCAGGAAAAACACAACATAAGACAACCAGCTGAAGAAGAAATTAATAAGATTTTCCATGGGCATTCTTTGATGGTGCTTCTCAAGGAACCCCTCCAAGGGTAGGGAAAGGGGAACCCTTCATCTTTCTATGTTCTATAGTATATCTTTCAAAGATAGAGTTGGCCAAGCATCAAATAACTTCTGTGAATTAATGGCATTCAAATTGGTTTTGATGCTAACTCGTGAACAGAGTAACACATATTCAAATATTTGGAGATTCACTCCATGTAATTTAGTAGATGAAACAAGAGTCAGTCCTAAAAACATTTAAGCTCCAGCCTTTGTTTCTTGATGTTATGTCTTTACTATCAGCCTTAACTCATATTTTCTTTGAACATGTTTACAGGGACAGAAACAAGATAATAGATGGTTTATCAAAAGCAAGGTTGGAGCTGGATAGAGGAGTCCGGAAAGTCTTCAAGAATCATCAGGGACAAAATTCTGAATATTTGCATGATCCTTGGATATAATTTTTACTCATACAATATAGTTTTTTATGTCACCTTCTGAGTATATCTCATAGGTGGTGAATGAAACAAATAGTGAATGATAGATGATATTATTTTGATGGGTAAAAGAAAAGGATTTAATTCTAAAAAATGGGAGGAACAATTTTTTTGGAGGGAATAGTGTAATGTCATCATGAACAAAATTTTTAATTGTTCATGTATAAGGGGACAGTTACAGATATTATATGCTACAGGCCTTATGTGCAAACAGGAATGCTTGATAACATCTAACAATGTAATTCTGTTTCTATCAATAAAATTACATGACTTTTTTCCTTGAAAAAAAGAAAAAAATGAGAAACATGTATTAGCCCACTAAGGACAGGTTCACAAAAGCTAAGATGTGAGACAGGGAAATGGAAGGAACCTACAGAAGAATGGCACTGCAGCACTTGGCAGGTGTGCAAAACAGATGACATAGAAATACAGTAGCACTTTCTTGTCCAGTTTGAGGCTTATTACCACATTAGGAAGGGGTCAGTGATACATGGGATCAACTGGGCAGTAGTATTTCAGGATGGTCAACTAAAAGATATTGCAAGAAGGGCAACAAGGATGATGCACCACAGAGACAAGTTGATACAGGCATGCCAAACTAGAGGAGTTGAACCACTACATGGGATTCACCCAGCAGAGAAGGAAAAACACATGGGAGCTCCAGTGCAGAAAATGGTTAGAAAGTTGGGAGTCAGGACATAACTGAGGAAGAATTCCCACCAGATAAAAAGGGATGAAAAACCACATAAAGGCTTCCAACATGAGGGGTAAATTGAAGAGAAAGGTGCAGAAAAAACAACAATATAAAAAAGGCCAGTTCAACCCACATGTGAAATCAAGGCACATGAATATCTGAAATTCAGTATGCCATAGAAAGAGAAACGTGAAATAGCCCACTAAGAACAAGCTCACACAAGCTAAGATGTGCGATAGGGAAATGGAAGTAGCCTACAGAAAAATGAGGCTACAGGACTTGGCGGGTGTGCAAAATGGATGAAGTAGAAATAAAGCAACATTTTTTGGTCCATTGTGAGGCATATAACCACATCAAGAAGGGGTCAATGATAGATGGAATCAGCTAGGTAGCAGTATTTCAAGGTGATCAGATAGAAGACATTGCAAGAAACGAAACAAGGATGATGCACCATAGAGACAAGTTGATACAAGCATGATGATCAAAGAAGTTGAACCACCGCATGGGATTGCCCAGATAAGTAGATCAATGACTTATGATTGGAACCACCTTGTGGAGGTGTCCACTTCTCCCTGCATATTTTATCTGTATTCTTGCATTCATGAATTCCAACTTTCTTATTTTCGTAAAAGTTTTCCCCACAGAGATATAAGTCTTTCATCCCATAGATCAATTGGTCTCATGGACGTTTAATAAAGTCTGCATGCTCTATTGTGCAATCTCAATTCACACTTCACATACTAATAATGACCCAAGGGGTCTTCTTTTATAGTCTCAAGATCTAACCGACTCCCCACTGAATCCGGAAGATCTTGTCCACATATAAACATCGACAACTAGAGTTGGCTCCACAAAATCCGCTCCGCCAAGTCGGCTTGACAGGACTCGATCTGACTGACTATCCATCCAACTCGTAGTCGATTGCAGGGTTGGTCGATCCATTACTCGACTATCTTCGACTGATGGTCAATTGTCCAACCAACAGGCACATCGACTACCCGACCAACTGGTGTGGTGTGTTGGTCGATTGTCCGACCGACTGTGTCTAGATGTAGATCAACCTCTCGACCAATTGAACCCAAGAGATGTGTGATGAACCATCAATGCTTGATGTTCCAACACCCCCCCATCAGCACACAACTCAGGAGGTTCAAGAGGTGAAATTATATCAGTGGAACACCCCCCCATAATTACAGCTTCCTGAAGCCCAAGCAAAGTGCGAAGCTTGATAAGTCTGGCTTCATCTAAAGGTTTGGTGAAGATATCAGCAACTTGATCTTTAGTGAGACAATATTCAAGAGAAACAATGTCATCATGAACCAACTGCCGCAAATAGCAAGCATGAAGCTCAACATGTTTCATCTTACTATGAGCAACAGGGTTGTCAACAACCTATATGGCACTTTGATTATCACATAAGATTGTAGTCGAGGTCTGAATAGGAAAGCCAAGTTCACCCAAAAGTTGACGAATCCAAACTTCCTCAGTACCGGCTTGAACAACGCCACGATATTCTGCTTCGATAGTCGACAAGGAGACTACCTTTTGTTTCTTGCACGACCACAACAAAGGTCCAGTGCTATAGTGAAACACATACCCGGAAGTGGACTTCCAATCATCTCCATCACCAGCAAGTCGGAGTCGGTGAAGCCGACTAGAGAATCTAAACTACGACAATATTTGATACCAAATTGAGTGGTACCCTTCAAATATCGAACAACGCGTTTCACTGCTTTCCAATGGCTTTCTCTGGGATCTTGCATGAACCGAGAAACCACACTAACAACAAAGGAGATATCAGGTCAACTATGAGTAAGATAAATGAGACTGTTGACCAATTGTCGATAGAGAGTAGCATCAACAACAGGTGTTTGACAGGTTTTAGTAAGCTTCACTCCAGACTGAAAGGGAGTGGCACAAGGCTTGCAATCATCCATCTTAAAACGAGTCAACATATCCATTACATATTTAGACTGACAAATGAAAAACCATCATACAGTGGTAATATTTGAAGACCTAAAAATAATGCAGAGTGCCAAGATCTGTCATGTCAAAGGAGTCAGCAAGTTGTTTCTTCAATCTAAAGATGAGAGCATTATTGTTTCCAGTGATGATCAAGTCATCAACATATACAGCAACAATCAAAGTTTCGCCATTGGAGTGGAGAACATACAAGTTGTGATCAGATTCACACCGTTTGAAACCAAGCCTAAGAAAGAAACTGACAATCTTAGCATACCAGGCCCGGGGAGCCTGCTTCAAACCATAAAGCGACTTCTTGAGTCGACATACCAAATTGGAATTCGTCACGAAGCCAGGTCGTTGTTCCATGTAAATTTCTTCAAATAAGTCTCCATGAAGAAAGGCACTCTTCACATCCCTTTGATGAATCTGCCATCCAAAATGAGCAGTGAGGGAAAGAATCAATCGAATAGAGTTCATCTTTGCAACGAAGGAAAAGGTTTCAGTGTAGTCGATGCTTTTTTGTTGAGAAAATCCCTTCGTGATGAGGTGTGCTTTATGTCACTCAACAACGCCGTCAAAGATAAATTTGGTCATGTAAACCCATAGACACTTCACAATGTTCTTCCCATGTGGTCGGGAAATCAAGTCCCATGTTCGATTCTTCGACAAGGAATCAATTTCAGTCTTCATTGCTTGTTCCCATTCGGGTCGTCCTTCGGCATTGGAGTAGCTAACAAGATCAGAGATTTCAAGGACACGAGTCATGAGGGAAACGCTGGCATGTTGCTTCTAACTTCAAGTCTGTCGTCCACAAAAGGCATCTCCAGCATTAGCTCCAACAGCTTCAATTGTCTTGCCAGCTTATCGGGGTAGACAAGAAACGAGTGAACTATGGTTCACTTCATCAGGTTGATGAGAAGTCGGAGGTTCTGCAATCGGTGGACCAATCGAAATAGAAGATGTCAGATTAGTCGACTCCGAGATCGACGGTTGAGTCAAAACATGCAGAAAATTCGATGGACCAGTCGAAGGACTGAAGAGGGGAGAAAAAGAACCAATATCCAAGACATCATCAAAAGGGGTATCCCGCAGCAACCCAGAGGAGGGATTCAACAACTTAACTCTAGAAGACTTCTCATCAAACCGAACATTTCATCGGACATTAATCTGTCATCGTATAGGATCAAATAATCAATAGGATTTCGACTCTTCAGAGTATCCCATCAAGATGCAAGAACGACTTTTTGCATCCAATTTCTTATGACAATCATCGAGAATGTGGGCCCTGGAAACAAATCCGAACACACGGAGGTGGCCAACAGAAGATTTATTTCCATACCATCGTTCAACTGGAGTCATGGAAGGAACAAATTGAGTCGAGATGCGATTGAGCAGATAATTGGAACAATACATTGCTTTATCCCATAAGCGAGGAGACAGGTTTTTAGCCATTTCGACTAACGTCTAATTCTTGCATTCTGCAACTCCATTTTGTTGTGTGTGAGCAACTGACCGCTACCATTCAATACCAAATCAAAGTAGGTATTCTTCAAAGGGTCGATTGACATACTCACCACCATTGTCTGATCTCAAGCACTTGATGGGTCGACCACATTGCTTTTCAGCAAAGGTCCAGAATTCTTTGAACTTCTCAAAAACAAGATTTCTATTCTTAAGGAAAAAGACCCTTTTAAAACAAGAGAAATCATCAATGAAAGTCAAAATGTACTTTGCACCTGCCAGTGAAGGTAAATTGATAGAACAAACATCAATGTGAATCAGTTCCAATAGGTGATGTTGACCACCTATTTCAACTAGGGGGTCAACTCCATGTGCCATGAAGCTATGTACCTGATGGTGCAACAAAGTTGAAGACTTTCTGGTTCTACAAGGCAGTTTTTGCTCCCAACACTTCTTTTTGTAATTAGAATTTTCGTTCCCTTGCGTGAGATAATAATGTAATGGGTCTACATGGATCATATTTTAGGTTAGTTGCCTAGGAATTTATCATTAGGGAAGTCCTTTCATCGAGTATTTTTTTTCCTCAGGTAATTGATTTGGCCTGACCAGCCTTTTTAATTACCCTTGAGTTTTTCACTCACAATAATCCTCCAAAGTGGTGAAAGGCATTCTAATGATCGAGCCCAAAGAGTGACTAGGGTATAGGAATATTGTAAATGACCATGCTTGACATCTCCTAGAGTCTTGCAGAATTCCATTGAGTCTAAGTAGTTTTTTTTTTTTTTAAATTACCCAGTTAATGGTAATTTTAATTAAAATTGATGTAAAAATGTAAAAACTAGGTCCTAGGGGATTTTGATAGGGGCGTGAGTACTCAAAAGAAATGGAATGAGACCCCCTACACTATTGGACCAAGTTTCAGCTCAATTGGACAAGTTTTTCTAGGTCATTGTCCATGAGGAGTCCAAGACAGTCTTGAGTCAGCAATTTAATTGCTTAATTTGGCTAAGTCAAAAATGCAAAAAATTGTAAAATTAGCAAAAAGGTTTGAGAAAGAGTGGGAGATGATTCCTAACCATTTTCCTAAGCTGGAAAAGTCATTTCCTAACTTAAACCAACCCCGCACACCTAGCCACAACCTCACATCACTCATCCCCCTAGGGAAGTTGCGCCCCCCTTGATGAGGAACTCACCCAACTCATAAATAAATTAAAGAAAACACCTAAGCTTCAAAAGTGTGTCGTCCTAGTGATCTAACATGGTGTTTGACTTGTCAAAAAGGTGTTCCCCCTAACCCTCACTCAACCCTCAAACCCTAAAGCATACCAAAACCCTAAAAGTGCACCCTCCTTGAGATGCTCACTTTGTCTTGAGGATTGCCACTTGGAACTCATCCAAGAGGGGTGTATTTTGACTCTCAAGTATAAATCAAAGCCTACCCCCTCCTCTTTGAACATCTATTCTCAATGTAAAGTTATTATGCCCAAATCTCTTCCACTCTTCTCTCTCTCCCATCTTGCTCTCTTTCATTTCTCAAGCATGTAGCAAGTATTTGCTCAAGCTTGCTTCAATAATAGAAAATCTTTGGAGGAATTTGGTGTGCATTGGGAATACTCTTGGTGCATGGATTGTGAGCTTCATTGAGTTGATTTGTGTTGTTATTTGTTGAGTTTTTGCTTCTAGATCTAGAGTAGGAGATCCAAGCAAAGTATTTTGCTTGGATAGATTTATGGTAGTATTGCTATAGATCTTAGTGAAGTAGTTTCTTTTCGTTATGCAAAGTATTTTGTTGACATATATGAATCTAATCACCTCATTTCTTGTCTTGTAGCCTGATCTCATCTTTTTGTAGGTCACCATGGGTTGGAGGAAGACAAATTTCAGATATGGAAATTTATCTCTTCACCCATTAAAACCCTCTTTAGTCTTATTTTTTCTTTCATACATATTTCTCATATATATTTGGGTATATTTCGGTCATAGAATAGGTCATATATCATCTTTATTTGTTGATTTTTGTACCAAAAATTTCTGGTTTTCACTAACATAAATTTTCCAAGTTTTTTTGGTTATTGTGTAGCATTTCCAACAAGTTTTACTTGTTGTTTTTCTGCAGATTTGAACCAGAAAAGGGGAGGTGTTTCCCATTTGAAGCCACAAAACATCAAGGAACAACCTCCCAAGTAAGGGTATTGAATACCCACTTCTCTTCTTCTACTCTTTCATTGTAAGCAAGCCCAAAGAGAGTCTCTTGGGATTTCATTTCTCAATGTATTTAAAAATTTTACATTTTTATTTCATTATTTGCCTACAACTAGCAAAGAGGCTTGGCTTGGATTTTCCACCCATGCTAAATCGTAAGGCTAGGACTTAGTTCTAATTTTCTATTTTAAGATTTCAATTATTTTGCCCCACTTGTCCTTAAGACAAGGTTGAGTGGCTAGGATCTCTACTTTCTTGTCAAGTAATTATTTCATTTCTTTTCACCCACTTTGGCACAAAATCGGTAGGCTTGTCATCCTCCTTGTGCCTGGTTACAAGTTTTATTTCATTTAATTTGTTTGTCCCACTTTTCCTTAAGACAAGTTTGAGTGGCTAGGACCTTGTTATTTACTTTCCAAGCTTATTTACTTGCATTCTTTATTTTTTGCCTACGCCTAGCAAAGGGGTTTGGCTAAGCCAACCCATGCTATATCGTAAGGCTTGTTTATAGTTTAGCTTTATATTCTTTCATCTTGTCAATATTTGTTTAAGATTTACTTTCCTTTAACTTGTTTAACTTGCAAAGCTATTTTAAAATTGATATCTCTTGCTTAAGTTGTGCAACCATCTAATTAATCAGTATCTAGTTTCTTAAGTGTGAAATCTTTTACTTTGCAATTTATTTTCAAGTTATTCTTAGTTTGTAATCTAGACTAGGAAGACAATTTATCTTGTCTAATTAGGCACCTTGGACTAGTACAACTTTCGCCACCAAAAAGGAGGCTTGTGGAGGCTACAGGGGGTGCTAAGTCGGGGAGGACTTCACGACACTAGGTGTCCCCCCTGCTTGAGCGCCCAAGTTTTCAAGGTTGACCTGTGGAGATAAGGAAGGGCCATGTTTTCCCTTCTTCTTGAGCACCCAACAATCATTTTGGCCAAAGCGGTTAGAGTCTAGGGGTAGACACATAGTTTAGGCTTGTGTCACAACATCTTGAGCCCCCTAATCAAAGAGAGACCTTAAAATTAATCTAAAATCTACCTACTACACTTCAAAACATTCTTGTTTTACATTTCAACATCTATTAGTTGTGCAAACCTTGTTGTTCAAGGTCTCTTTTTACATGCTTATGGTTTAACTCATTGGTGCTTTTCATTTCCAAGCATTTAATTTCAAGTTTGACACTTTACTTTCAAGTTCATTATTTGTTTAAAGTTGTTTATCTGTTCAAGGGTAGATTACTCTCAAGTTGCATACCATCTCTTTGGGGCACTTGCTAGTAGTTTCCCCCCTTTCATCAGAAGTTGTGCACTTGCTCTCTTTTGGCTCTTTCATCTACTCGAGTTGCGCACTTTCTCTTTTCCAAGCTTTCAAAGTCATATGTTTCATGGTTAGTTAGTTGTCTCTTTCCCATTGGCATTAGTTGATTACTTGTTGTATATCTCTCTAACCCCCTTTTGTTCTTGTCTATATTGTAATTTACATTTCCATTTGTATATTTGTCATAGCCTCTTTTCATTTGTAATTTATTGTAGAGTTATTCTTTGTAATTAGATCATTTAATTCTTTGTAATTCTTTTGTATAAACTTAGTTGACCTCTTGCCCAATCCATAGGCACTAGTCTTAGTTTCCCTTTAGGGAAAGGTTTTGACTGTCATTGAAATTGTGCATTTGCATTGTTGCTTGCCATATAGGTTAGATTTCCCCCTAACTTAACAAAACTAAAATCAACTCCTAGAATTCAGTAAACAACTCACGTAGTAAATAGGGTCTACCCCCCTTGGCTTCCCTAGGAGTAATCATAGACAGAAGAAGTCCAAATCGAGGTCACAAGTGGGTTTGGAATTGGGCATTGTGCCTCCAAGGACACACCAAGTGGATTGAGATTTTTCCACGTTTGTAGGTGTGTATAAGGACGGAAACATCTTTGGCGTCGTTGCCGGGGATAAGTCTTTTATCCTTGGTCTAAACAACTTAATTTAATTTATTCTTTTAAAACTAAGTAATAAATTTCTCCCCCCCCCGGATGGGGTGACATTGGACACGACAGGTGGATGGCCAGATGGGAAGACACATGGCCATGTCTCTCGCCACCTCGAGCCAGCACAACCCGAACTCACCTCCACCATCAATCCATGCTTTTAATACCTCGACATCGACACCTCTGCATTCATTTGAACTCGAACCCGTTTAATGGTAAGGCACTCCAGTTCGTGAGAGAAATAATGGCTATGGGCTAGACGAAGACCCAATCCCATCCTCCTGCCGAGTACAGTGGATTTAGGCCAATGTTGAGCAACACCATGGCTCATTCGAGCCCACGGCCTCCCGAATCTTGGCCTCCTCCTACAAACTGTTTAGTTTTTTGCCTCTGGCTCGATTTTTCTTGGCGCTCTCGGCCCTCGACGCCCAGTTCTCTTCTTTCGGTCGGCTTTTGCTTTTGGCTCTAATTCAAGTCATGTCCTTTGATTAACAATTCTCACGCACTCCTTCTTGGGTTTCCAGTGTTCTTCCTAATGCCAAGAATTCTAGGTAAATCTAAACGGGGGGCAGCCTGGTATGCTGCAAGAGGAAGAGGTTCGAGAGGACGAGGCAGGTAGGCTCTTCCAATCTTGCCTCCAGACTCAGTGCGTGCCTCCACTCCGGAGTGTCCCCTTGCTTCTTCTCGTGTCAACTCCCCGGACCACTCTCCCGAACAGGCCACCAATCCAGGTCTTCCTCCTCTGTCTTCTCCTTACGCCTATCAAGTCGAATGGTTTGACAGCCAGGGCAACTCCCTGGGCTTCGCACCAAAGCTCAACCCGTCGCCCCCCCTCCATCCTCCGCCTTCCCCTCCACCACCCTCCGCTCCCCCTGTTTCGTCTGTCCCTTTCTCTTCTTTGTCCTCTCCCCTCCCCTCTCCCGACTCCCCCACCTCATCCTCTGATTCACCTCCACCCCCTCCGCCCTCTCCTGTTTGCACCCGTTGCGCTAGAAAGGAAGCTATCAAGAACTCTTTGGACGACATTAAGCGAGCAAATGAGGACGTCAAAGGTGCCATCACTGAGATGCAGCACAACGAAGAAGAACGGACTCGTCGTGAGGAACACTTGACGACTCTTCTACAAGATCTGAGGCAAGTTATTTCGGACACAAATGCGCTAAGCAGGGACACCGTGCAAGATCGAAGGCACGAGCAGAGGCTGGACCCCAACTCAAGATATAGCTTCTTCTTGCTCAGGTTTCCAATGTTTTTATGCATCCAGATAATATATCTCACAAGTTCTCTACCCTGCGCGACATCTCAATTCTAGGAATTTACAGTTTTAGCTCATTTCAGTTTTGTGTTTTCGGTATGGACAATCTAGCAGGAAGTATAATGGCCCTGCGTGGCATATTAGATATAGTTTTGTACATTTCAGGTTTATTACAGTTTTTCAAGTTTTGCATGGCTATTGTGAACTTTAATGGCCGTGTGGCAGCTTTGGTTTCCCACTAGGGAAAAGCTGCCACGGCCTCTTGGGATAGCATGACAGTTGTAACGCTTACTGCTTAGCAGGTTCTAATACAAATTCTAACTTACAAAAAAAAAAGTAATAAATTTCTCCCTAATATATTGGTTTTTCATTGTTTGCTTACTCTCCAAGTGGCGACTCCATCTGAAAATTCTTTGAGGTATACTACTAGGAGAAATTCACAAGGATTGGTTTACTCTTTTCCTGAACCTGAAAAGGTTGATAGGAGGAGACTAAACTGCCTTACTCCTCGTAGGCTACTTGAAAGTCTTGGAGAAGAAGCAGTCTTTGATATCCAATTCTTGTTTGAACAAAATAATCCTACAACTGTTAATACTACAACAACTAATCCTAACTTAATCATGAGTAGTCTACTAAGGCCTTTGAAGTTCACAGCTATTCTAGGTGCTCCTCATGCAATTCCTAACAAAGCTATTGAGAAGTTGCCTGCTTTCCAAGAAAATAATGTTGTTAGTGCCAATGCTCACATATTAAGTGTTGACTTATGTATTGGGAAGTGGTGTCGTGGTCATGATGAAGAGGATGTGAAGATGACTTTGTTTGTGTATTCTTTAGAGGGGGATGCTGCTGAATGGTTTTTAGAACAAGATCCTAACAAGTTTAGCACCCTAGCCGAAATTCAGGAAGCTTTTAGAGAAAGATGGGATGATCAGAAAGAGAACCAATTTTTGCTAGCTGCCCTTAATACAAGTCAAAAAAAAGAGAATGAAACCATGGATGAGCTCAACAAAAAGTTTAATGACTTGGTTAAAAGTCTCCCTACAGCTATTAAACCTCCTAATGCATCTATTTTAATCCAGTACATGGAGGCTTTTGAGGGGGAAATCAAATATCAACTAAGGGATAAGGATCCACAAACTCTTAAGGATGCACAAAAATTTGCAATGAGGATAGATAAAAATATGCAAGATGCTAGGAAGTCTAATATTCTTGGTTTTTCAAGAGGAACTTCTTCCCAACCCTATGAGGAGAAGAAAAAGAAAAATGAAAATCAAGGGTCTTCTAATGATGGCATTAAGGAACTCACTCAATTAATCAAACAAATGGAGATTAACCAAGCCAATCAAATGAGAGAGCATGCTAGTCAAATGAATTCCATGCAAAACAGGTTGATAGCCATGGAAAGGGATCAATCTAGTAGGCCCCAACATAGGCCAAATGATAAATGGCCAAAGAGACCTCCTCCTCAAGATCAAAGGCCACCAAATCCATCCAAATCCACTAACTTGGTTGATCACCAAGCTATTCCTTATTGTAGACCTTGTGGACAATTTCATGAGGAATCCACTTGCCAAGTCTTCCTTCAAGTTTGTAGTGAAATGGGACCTTATAGACCAGAAAATGAACAAGTAAATATGTTTGGTCATGAGTATAATGTTGGCATGAATGAATGGATGGATTTGATGGAGTATAGTGAGGGGGTAAATTGTATGAATAATGTGGTGGATAAGGCAACAAAAACGTTTGGTCCTAAGCCTACTCCCCAACAAGTGTCAGAAATGGCTAGATATAGAGGTATTACTTATCAAAGGAATGGAAACAATAATCAAGATAGGCCTCAAGGGAGTGTTTCTAGAATACCTCCTCTCCCTCCTAAAACGATGGTTCACACAAGTTCAGAATTAGATATTGACTTAGGAGGGTGGCTCAATAATGCAAAGATGTTGGTACCTGTGTCGAAAATTATGAAGATTCCATCTCAGAGGGGAAATTACTCAAAGCAATAGAATATCCTTCTCAGAAGAATGATGACAGGCCACCGACAATAGCTTACCAGGATGCACCTGTCATTTTGCAAAATATGGATAGGGGGAATGAAAAGAATAGACCATTTTATCTTTCTTTGCTCATGAATGATTATATTCTTCACAATTGCATGCTTGATTCGAGAGCTAGCTCAAATGTTATGACTAAGAAAGTAATGGAATAATTAAACTTAAGGATATCAAGACC
Source organism: Picea sitchensis (assembly GCA_010110895.2). NCBI lineage: Eukaryota > Viridiplantae > Streptophyta > Pinopsida > Pinales > Pinaceae > Picea > Picea sitchensis. Next base: position 62,178 of record SNQJ01S0023165.1, on the reverse strand, counting down.
TTATCATAACATTTGTGCGATGGATAGAAAAACAATTAAGGTGCATGCTTTGATTAAAGGCTTGCAAGTACACTTAGCTACATTCCCAGACATCATGATAGAAATGGACATAGTTGTTATTAATGTACCTGATGCTTGAGGTATGTTGCTATCAAGAAAAACATCTGCAAACTTGGGTGGTAAATTACAAATGGATTTGACTTATGCCACCATTCCTACTCCAAATGGTTCCATGTTTAGATTAAACAGGGAGTTGGAAAGAAAGTACCATGTTGAAGATCCTAGGAATCACAAATCAGCTTGTGTATCATGAACTAGAGATGGGATGTTATGAGATAGAGTCTAATTCCATAGCATCTACCAAGATGGAACTTAAAGATAAATCCCCAAATATTTGTAGTGTTTGGGACACGATGGATTCTTTTGATGGGCTTTTTCTTGAAGAAGATTTAGATAAAATGAATAATGATATGACTCCTTCAGAATTAGAAACAAAGTCGTATTTTTCAATTGGAAATTTGGCATCAACTCACCAGTTATCAGAAGAATCAGTCATATGTCAGGGAGAATTGGATGGAATTCTTGGGCCACTTTCTCCTTATGTCTCGGAAATTGGGGAAATCAAAGGAAGAATAAGTGAAGCAATTTTGGTAGAAGATCATAAGGATGATAATAAGGTTAGTAATGATAATGTGAAATATATCATCCCTATGAAAAGGTATGCCAAGCCTTTTAAGGAAAAAATGAGTTCAAAATATTTTCACTTGGCACCTATGCAACTTCATCGGAATTGTTTTAAGGAGGATTATCCCAAGTGCCCAAGGTTAGAAACAAGGATTCACAAGTGGTCAGCAGAAAACAGGATAAAGTGTATCAGTCTTCTAGCAACTCATACCAGCCAGTGGGACGACATAAAGTCAGGCATGCTAGTGAGAGGACTCCACCTTGAACTAATTTTTCAACATGACCACTTGGTGTCCAAAGGGACACCCTTTGTAACATATTTCTAACCCTTCTCCTTTCTTTCAGTTTTGTATTATTTCATTTCATTATGTAATTATGTTACTTATGTATTCATTGTATCATAGTTTCATTTGTGTAATTGTTGTATATATTAATTACATTTATGTGATTATTGTTTATAGCATTTCATTTATTTCTTTTATACATGTATTTATGTTGGGTATTGGTGAGCACTTTGTTTTGTAGATTCCGAAGTTCTCGTATGCTTTCCTTCAAGAAGGTCGAACACATGTCCCCATGTGGAGGCAAATGTTGACCACCTATTTCAACTGGGGGTCAACTCCATGTGCCATGAAGCTATGTACCTGATGGTGCAACAAAGTTGAAGACTTTCTGGTTCTACAAGGCAGTTTTTGCCCCCAGCACTTCTTTTTGTAATTGGAATTTCTGCTCCCCTGCGTGGGATAATAATGTAATGGGTCTACATGGATCATATTTTAGGTTAGTTGCTTAGGAATGTATCATTAGAGAAGTCTTTTCATCGAGTATTTTTTTTCCTCGTGTAATTGATTTGGCCTAACCAACCTTTTTAATTACCCTTGAGTTTTTCACTCACAATAATCCTCCAAAGTGGTGAAAGGCGTTCTAATGATCGAGCTCAATGGATGAATAGGGTCTAGGAATATTGTAAATGACCATGCTTGACATCTCCTAGAGTCTTGCGGAATTTCGTCGAGTCTAAGTAATTTTTTTTTTTAAATTACCCAATTAATGGTAAATTTAATTAAAATTGATGTAAAAATGTAAAAACTAGGTCCTAGGGGATTTTGATAGGGGTGTGAGTACTCAAAATAAATGGAATGAGACCCCCTACACCCTTGGACCAAGTTTCATCTCAATTGGACAAGTTTTGCTAGGTCATTGTCCATGAGGACTCCAAGTCAGTCTTGAGTTAACAATTTAATTGTTTAATTTGGCTAAGTCAAAAATGCAAAAAATTGTAAAATTAGCAAAAAGGTTTGAAAGAGTGGGAGATGATTCCTAACCATTTTCCCAAGCTAGGAAAGTCATTTCCTAACTTAAACCAACCCCCCACACCTAGCCACAACCTCACATCAGTCATCCCCCTATGGAAGTTGTGCCCCCCTTGATGAGGAACTCACCCAACTCAAAGATAAATTAAAGCAAACACCTAAGCTTCAAAAGTGAGCCCTCCTAGTGATCTAACATGGTGTTTGACTTGTCAAAAAGGTGTTCCCCTTCACCCTCACTCAACCCTCAAACCCTAAAGCATACCAAAACCCTAAAAGTGCACCCCCCTTGAGATGCTCACTTTTTCTTGGGGATTGCCACTTGGAGCTCATCTAAGAGGGGTCTCTCTTGACTCCCAAGTATAAAACAAAGTCTACCCCCTCCTCTTTGAACATCTATACTCATTGTAAAGTTATTATGCCCAAATCTCTCCCACTCTTCTCTCTCTCCCATCTTGCTCGCTTTCATTTCTCAAGCTTGTAGCAAGCATTTGCTCAAGCTTGCTTCAATAATAGAAAATCTTTGGAGGAATTTGGTGTGCTTTGGGAGTACTCTTGGTGCATGGATTGTGAGCTTCATTGAGGTGATTTGTATTGTTATTTGTTGAGTTTTTGCTTCTAGATCTAGAGTAGGAGATCCAAGCAAAGTATTTTGCTTAGATAGATTTATGGTAATATTGTTATAGCTCTTAGTGAAGTAGTTTTTTTTTGTTATGCAAAGTATTTTGTTGACATATATGAATCTACTCACCTCCTTTCTTGTCTTCTAACTTGATCTCATCTTTTTGCAGGTCACCAAGGGTTGGAGGAAAACAAATTTCAGATCTGGAAATCTGTCTCTTCACCCATTAAAACCCTCTTTAGTTTTTTGTTTTCTTTCATACATATTTCTCACATATATTTTGTATATTTATGTCATAGAATATTTGTTGATTTTTGTACCATAAATTTTTGGTTTTCACTAACAGAAATTTTCCAAGTTTTTCTGGTTATTGTGTAGCATTTCCAATAAGTTTTACTCATTGTTTTTCTGCAGATTTGAACCAGAAAAGGGGAGGTGTTGCCCATTTGGGGCCACAAAACATCAAGGAACAGCCTCCCAAGTAAGGGTATTGAATACCCACTTCTCGTCTTCTACTCTTTCATTATAAGCAAGCCCAAAGAGAGTCTCTTGGGCTTGCATTTCTCAAAGTATTTAAAATTTATGTGTTTTTATTTCAATGTTTGCCTACAACTAGCAAAGAGGCTTGGCTTTGCAAAACATGCTAAATCGTAAGGCTAGGACTTAGTTCTAATTTTTTGTTTTAAGCTTTCAATTTTTTTCCCCACTTGTCCTTAAGACAAGGTTGAGTAGCTAGGATCTCTACTTTCTTGTCAAGTAATTATTTCATTTCTTTTCACCCACTTTGGCACAAAATCGATAGGCTTGTCCTCCTCCTTTTTCCTTAGTTGAGGTTGCAAGTTTTATTTCATTTAATTTTTTTTCCCCACTTGTCCTTAAAACAAGTTTGAGTGGCTAGGACCTTGTTATTTTACTTTCCAAGCTTATTTACTTGCATTCTTTATTTTTTGCCTACACCTAGCAAAGGGGTTTGGCTAAGCCAACCCATGTTATATCGTAAAGTTTGTTTATAGTTTAGTTTGCTATTCTTTCATCTTGTCAATATTTGTTTAAGATTTACTTTCCTTTAACTTGTTTAATTTGCAAAGCTATTATAATATTGCTATCTCTTGCTTAAGTTGTGCAACCATCTAATTAATCAGTATCTAGTTTCTTAAGTGTGAAATCTTTTACTTTGTAATTTATTTTCAAGTTATTCTTAGTTTGCAATCTAGACTAGGAGGACAATTTATCGAGTCTAATTAGGCACCTTGGACTGGTACAACTTTCGCCACCAAAAAGGAGGCTTGTGGAGGCTACAAGGGGTGCTAAGTCGAGGACGACTTCACGTCACTAGGTGTCCCCCCTGCTTGGGCGCCCAAGTTTTCCGGGTTGAGCTGTGGAGATAGGGAAGGGCCTTGTTTTCCCTTCTTCTTCAGCACCCAGCAATCATTTTGGCCAAAGCAGTTAGAGTCTAGTGGTAGACACATAGTTTAGGCTTGTGTCACAACATCTTAAGCCCCCTAATCAAAGAGAGACCTTAAAATTAATCTAAAATCTAGCTACTACACTTCACAACATTCTTGATTTACATTTCAGCATCTATTAATTGTGCAAACCCTGTTGTTCAAGGTCTCTTTTTACATGCTTATGGTTTAACTCATTGGTGCTTTTCATTTCCAAGCATTCAATTTCAAGTTTGGCACTTTACTTTCAAGTTCATTATTTGTTTAAAGTTGTTTATCTATTCAAGGGAAGATTACTCTCAAGTTGCGTACCATCTCTTTGGGGCACTTGTTAGTAGTTGCCCCCCTTGCATCAGAAGTTGCGCACTTGCTCTCTTTTGGCTCTTTCTCTTTTCCAAGCTTTCCAAGTCATATGTTTCATGGTTAGTTAGTTGTCTCTTGCTCATTGGCATTAGTTGATTACTTGTTGCATATCTCTCTAACCCCCTTTTGTTCTTGTCTATATTGTAACTTACATTTCCATTTGTATATTTGTCATAGCCTCTTTTCATTTGTAATTTATTGTAGAGTTATTCTTTGTAATTAGATCATTTAATTCTTTGTAATTCTTTTGTATAAACTTAGTTGACCACTTGCCCAATCCATAGGCACTAGTCTTAGTTGCCCTTTAGGGAAAGGTTTTGACTGTCATTGAAATTGTGCATTTGCATTGTTGCTTTCCATATAGGTTAGATTTCCTCCTAACTTAACAAAACTAAAATCAACTCCTAGAATTCACTAAACAACTCACATAGTAAATAGGGTCTACCCCCCTTGGCTTCCCTAGGAATAAGCCTAAACGGAAGAAGTCCAAATAGAGGTGACAAGTGGGTTTGGACTTAGGCATTGTGCCTCCAAGGACACACCAAGTGGAATGAGACTTTTCCACGTTTGTAGGTGTGTATAAGGACGGCAACAAGTTCTACGCTCGCCACACTTGGCCAAAGTCGAAAGGTGCCTGATGATGCTTCCCTAGTACACAACACTTACATACACCCTCGGTAAACCAAAAACCATGTTTTGAGTTGCCAGTGCCTGCAGACTTCGAAAATTCAGATGTCTGAGTCGTTCATGCCAAATTCAACTTCTCTCATCAGTGTGAGAAATAAGTACAGTCGGTTCAGATTCAGGTCGAGTCAAGTCGAGTCACGAAACTTGTATAAGTTGTCCGTTGGTCCAGAAGCGCATTAGCGACAATCGACTTCCCTTTGTTTAAATCCCAAACATAGAACTGATCTGGCCAAAATTCCACAATCTTACTGATCTAAATCAACTGAGCAACAAACAACAGATTTGGTACATGATAGACATCAACAATTTTACCATGTCGAAAAGCTACATCACCCTGACCAGCAACATCCAAAGCAAAATCATCAGCAGCATAGATTCTACTTTCTTCGGCTTTACTCAGTCTTGTGAATAAAGTGGCATCTTTCGCTATATGATGAGTGCACCTAGAGTCGACAACCCATTCATTCTATACAGTGAGACATCAAGGCCTGAGAAGTCCCAACTTGGAAAGTGAAATTATCAGCGGCTCAACAAACAGTCAACACGTCTCCTTCAAGTCTCTTAACCTTCTCCTCTAAATCGTCTTGCTTCTTGAAGCAATTCTTCTCGACATGTCTAGTCTTTCCACAGTACCGACATGTCTTCTTCTTTTGAATTCATTGTGGTTCTCTTGGGTCCCTGATCAGTATATGCAGGTTTCTGTGCAGAAGCATCATTCTGCACTCTATTCCTGGAATCCATCTTGCCCTTACCCTTGAGCAAGTGGGCCTGGTGCTTACCACCAAGCTTGCCTTCTTCAAGCAATCTATGCTGATCAATAATCAAAATATCACAACAAACTTGAAAGGATTAGTCCTTACCATATTGCTTGCGTGTGTGCCAGTTGATGCGGAAGGTCGAAACAAACACATCAAATGGTGTTCTCAGATTTATCAGGACCGGCTCAATGAGTTGTCCATCCTTCCTGTAGTTCTCACCACATTCACTCAACTTCAACTGGAGTTCCTTAACACGTGCCAAATAGTCCTCCTTTGTTTCAAAGGAATGAGGATCGAGAGAGATCAACTCTTTCTCCAACTGCATGATGTGGCTTTCGTCGACTCGATCGAACAAGGTATTCATCTTTTTCTAGACCAGATGCGGACAGTCAAGTCCACTGAGATGAAAACGGATTTCCCTTGAGATGTAGGTCATGATGACCCCTATAGCCTCATCCTTCTTTCCATTGATAGCAATTTTTTCCGAAGCATCTATTGGATCTAGGATCGCGACCTTGGTATACTGCCACAGTCCCTTACTTCTCAACAAAGTTTCTATATCTTGAGCCCATATTGCATAATTTGATCCGTTCAAAATAGTAGGATCGATCTTCGAAGCCATCTTCGAAATCTAGACAAACTGGTCTTGTTTCAATAAGTTCCAACCAACAAACCACCAGCCCAAAGTCAATCACACAACAGATCTGGCTCGGCAAGGTTTGCAGATAAAAGGTCAAGGTTTTCTAACCGTCGGCGTTGATACTATGTTGGGGAATGAAATGGAACACGATATGAAACAAAGTACTGCAGACAAGCAAAGAGGGACACGAATTTTCGAAGAACTGAGGTGGCGTCTAAAGACACCATTACAGCACTTAAGCACAGAGTATTGTCATCAGTACATCACAGTGCATATTGCACATCTTGATCTGCATGATCTATTGTGCAATCTTAATTCATACTTCACACACTGATAATGACCCAAGGGGTCTTCTTTTATAGTCTCAATATCTAATTGACTCCCACTAAATCCGGAAGATCTTGTCGACGGTTAGAGTTGGCTCCAAAAATTTGCTCTGTCAAGTCGGCTCGACAATACTCTATCCAACTAACTATTGGTCAAACTCGTAGTCAATTGTAGGGATGGTCAACCCATCGCCTGACTACCTTTGATTGTCTAACCGAAAGGCACGTCGACTACCCGACCGACTGGTGTGGTGTGATGGTCGATCGCCTGACCGACTTTGTCGAGATGTAGGTCGACCTCTCGACCGACTGAACCCATGAGATGTGTGATGAACCATCAATGCTTGATGTTCCAACATTGTAACCATATGTTAGATGTTGAATAATACATTGAAAGTGCTTTGGAGTGTTTGGGCTTTTCCCCTGAAAGGGTTTTCCTCATGATATCATTGTGTAATGTTTTCTATTTTTATTTTTTTTATGCTTATCATCTGCAACTGCTTGTTTTAAGTTTTCTACAAAAGCTTCTCTCATTGATTAGTGTAGGAAGTGTATTCCATGCTTATCCTTCCCTTCAAAATCCCACTTTGTGACATGTTACTCTTAGGTGGGTTGTTGTTGTTGAGATGTTGACCTAGCCTTGAGCCTTGAAGAATCCAATTTAACCTAGAGTACAAATAAAAATGAAGAGTAGACATATTAGAATACAAAAAAAATGGATTACATGTATATATATCTATATTAAAAACCATGAAATGGCACACATATAAATACATCACATATTCGATCACACATACAAAAAATCGTTCTGTGTATTCTATATTAAAAACCATGAAATGGCACACATATAAATACATCAATCTTTGGCTTAAGATAGATAGGTTATCCTAGCCACACTAACAAACTAGTCGAGAGAATATCTCAACCACACACAAATCTAAGAGACTAAGTTGGAGATCTCTCACAATAACTAGATCTACAACAACCTCCTAAACATTAAGAACAAATAAATCATGTAGAGATAAACTCTACATTACAATAATTAACAAATCACAACTTTATAGTATGATGAATAATCCCACATTAAGCACAAGACAAGTAGGAGTTAATCACTCCAACACCCTCCCATAACGAGTACTTGTGATCTCTGTCAGGTAATGTCTCCATCAACATCTCTAACCATTTTGAAATCTTGTAGACTATGAACTCCATCAAGTTGTCTCATAATCCTCGTAAAAGTGTAGCTCCCAAGTTGAATTCCTGAGTTCCCAAATTCCACCTCCCTGAACTCCCAAATCATGAATCTCTTGAAGTCAATTACTGGACAACAATTCACATGCATGTCTCGCAACCTCACTAGTAGACTGCAATCCACACACATGTCTCAATAACTAATGAGGGATCATTCTCGAGATCCACAACTTCTAAACTAACTGGACAACCATCCATGCTAAGTTGAACTTCCACTTGATCCCTTCAAACTTTGAAGAAACAATTGCTTCAGACCACTAAATCAATTCCCTCTTTGTAACGAATGAACTACTAGCCATGCTATGGACATACTTCCATCTACAGAGACACCTATGTACCCAACCATGGTGCTCGTCGATTCTCTAGGAAAATAGTCTAGATACTAAATGTATCCAAGTCAACCTTACACCATGACCTCTTTCATCTTTAATTTGAGAGATTCGTCATCATTATTTATTTCATAAACATGCTTAATATGTGTGCAATAATCACAAAAACCTATTCTACTAAACAACTCTAATGCTGAAATTAATACCACCGTAATGCCTTCTATTTAAACACCATACTCAATAGCACCCTTCTAGGTGAAGAAATGGTCAAAAATCCTATGGTGCAATGTCTTTATTGAACACCAGTTGGTGGATTTATGACAATGAGTAAACCACTCCAAACTTCGTTTTCCAAAGATAACTCCTCGGGCCTTCTTCATGGCCATTACTCTTTTGATTTCTAGGTTTCACTTTTTCACACAGAATTTCACACTAGGAAACGTGTAGGTTGTTTAAAGCCGATTTCGACTACATGAGTGGATTTTTCACGTCCAAACACATTATGAGCTCCAAAGCCTTGCAACAAGCAAAATGCTTGTCTAATCCTCCAGCACCCTTTCTAGGTTGATATTGGATTAATTCGATGGGTAGTTGTCTCCAATATAATCCACTCTCAATCAAATCTTATCACGATCTCCAATAAGCACACAATGTCCAAAATAGCCAATGCAGATTGACAATGGTGGGCAATGCTTTACACAAATCCTTGGTAGCAGATTTATTGCACATAGAAGTCTTCACACAAAAATTCATAATCACTCAGAAAACAAGTAAATAATCTACTCTCATACTCTAAGCTAATCCTATATATGTACAAAGAATTAGAATTGCGGAATTTGCATGATCACAACCTCCTCTCGTGAGAGAGTTAGGGCTGTACCAGCTCTGATACCAAGATAGAAAAATGAAGAGTAGACATATTCAATGACACATACAAAAAACTGTTCTTTGTATTCTATATTAAAAGACAATGAAATGGAACACATATAAATACATCAATCTTTGGCTTAAGATAGATAGGCTATCTTAGCCACACTAACAAACTAGTTGAGGGAATATCTCAACCACACACAAATCTAGGAGACTAAGTTGGAGAAGATCTCTCACAATCAACTAGATCTATAACAGCCTCCTAAACATTAAGAACAAATAACTCATGTAGAGATAAACTCTACATTACAATAATTAACAAATCACAACTTTATAGTATGATAAATAATCCTGCATTAAGCACAAGACAAGTAGGAGTTAATCACTCCAACAGGTACCATCCTTGGAATGAGGGAAAGTGCCTAGTGAGTTTCCCCAAGAAACGCATTACACATATTATAGAATTAAATTTAAGAATTAAAAAGAAAAACTAGCTGTATCCTTGGAGAAATTTAATATGAGGCATTGCAGCTAATTAGTAGATGATTATATCTAGTGGGAAACACAGCCATTAAGAAAGGTAAATAACCATTGACAAGATAGTAGGTACTGTAAGAACATGCCTAAAATAATCAAGTTGGTTATCAGAAACCGTTTCAAAGAGCAATGAAAAACCTCTTCAAATTTTAGCTTAATCTATCTGCCTGTGTAAAGCAGTCTTTCGTCAATTTAGAAACCGTTTAAATTGCTCAATAAATTATGATAAATCAAATCATTAGTTTTCTGACCTTTATACAGAATACTGTTAAAGATTCGATTAAGAGTAACATCGATTAAATTCTGTACTTCTGAAATGATCCTCGAGGTATCTTACAACAACCAGGTAAATTTATGACAATTTCTTAAAAGGCGCTAACTCAATCTGCGAAAATAATTCAAAGTTGGAATAACAATCTAATCAAAACAGCCCTTTGTCGAGTTGACAAATCACTAAGGGCTGTCTCCAAAGCTTGGTGGTTGAGGTGTTCTCAATCTACGGCACAGGTGGGAAGATGCCAGTTACTTCGTGTGTGCAGCTTTTGTGTAAAGCTTGGTGTAATATATAGTCCTGTGGGGTTACCAGTCACGAGTTGCTATTGTAGTTGGCAGTTAATACCACTCTCCATCCAGAAAACTGGGGAAGAAGGGGAAATCTATGGGATACTAGCATGGTAGCAGCTTCCTCATGCTGAACAACACTTAATACATGGGAGGATGAGGGGAAGGAATATATGTATGTATGTGCGCACCATATTAAATAAATAAAAAATAGCATAGATCCATCCAACCTGAGATCAATTAAGTGCACCTAAAAGTTTTTGATCCATCTGGGGATTTAATAGATCTAAATCCTAGATGGATCTATGCTAGTAAATTAAAAGAAGTTTCACCTGAGTAATTTGTCATTTCAGGCAGAAATCTGCTAAGCAATTCTACTAAAGTAAGTCGAACTAAATCTGACTAGACTCTGCAATTTTTCTTCTCACCTTTTAATATACCTGCTGATATTATTTCAGGAATTTACAGGCAGCTATCATAATCTATTTTATTGGCAAATATGCAAGCTAATGTAACATGAGATATGGTTATGCACATAATGGCCAAGTCACCCTTATGGTTGCTTCTGCTTCACACTCAGTTATTCAGTTATTGAGCTGAGAGGCCCTCTACAGCTTAAGTATAGGCTACAGCTCAGTACAGGGGAAATGTTGTCACGTCTTTTAGTGATAACAAATAAAAATTAAATAACTTAAAAAAGTATAGAATACTTTACAGAGCTTACAGAAATTCAAAGCATCTTAAAATTGATTGTGCAGTTTTTGTAATCTTAAAATTGATTGTGTGCAGTTTTTGTAGCAGCTGAAATCTGCTTCAATTAAAAATATTTTGAAGTAGATGTAATATACTACTGAAGCTGTGTGGAATTCAAAAACTAGCATAGATCCATCATATTGACATCTATATGAGGGATCAAATATAAACCTCAATGTTTTTTAATTCTTAATCTAACAAATCCTCCCTATTTTTTAATCCTTAATATAACGAATCCTTTAATCCTTAATATAACAAATCCTCCCTACCCAGGTTGGCTTTTTTTGATATAAAATTTGTCAAAACGAATATGCTTAACTTCAGATCCGACAGATACCTTAACTTTAAATAAACACTATGAAACGCGCTTTGCAGTAATTGAATGCAATAACTCGATTTACCCAATCATCTCTGTATATCTAAGTTAAGTTCAAGCTAGGAGAACGCAATCTCTACTCAATTAATTTCTGGATTTACTTTGACAGAACTGTCAGTGGGAACAACATCAGAAACCAAGATTCTAACAAATAACAAGCAAGAAGATCTCTAGATGAAAAAAAAGGGGGAGAGAGAACTCGAAAGCTGCTTACATGTAATTGGGCGAATCCGGGCCGGTTTCTGTCTCCCTTAACTAAAAACAGAATACAGATGAAATTGGCTCAGACAAAAGCCTGGGAAAGAGATGAGAATAACGGAGATCACAGGCCAACGTCCTGCCTCTTCAGACATATATGCAATTCCTATGTTAATTCGTTCTTTCAACAATTATTTGGGATCCCCATGGACAGAAATAATAAATCCACCCAGAAAGCCCACAGAATTATCTCTCTCCCTCCCAATACCCGAAGCGATCAGACAGGGTGTGCATATGGCATGCCAGGTTATGGCGATGCCTAGATAAAGCAAATGGCAAGTTTTTGACTAGTTTTACACGTGTCGCTTTGAAAACAAGACAGTGGCAATGGTGGTTAACTTTACAAATTTCATGCAGTACAATATTTCTCCTATAATCAACCACTTCGTACCTAGAAATATTATCCGGCCGTTGTTTAGCCTGTTGTTTTAATCAATCAGATAGAACCTGGGAGAATTACTTTTTTGGCTTTAGAGAAAACAGAAGACTGGGAGAATTACTTTTTTGGCTTTAGAGAAAACAGAAGACTGGGAGAATTACTTTTTTTTGGCTGTGAATAAATCTGGTGAGGTGTCTCTATTGTAAGCGTTATTCATTTTCCTCCTTCTTACCTAATAATAAATATTATTATTATTTATTTGAATATTGGAAAAATTTATTATAATTTAGTTTTTAATTATTAATGTGGATAGTCATCCGTGATTGTAGGTTGACTCATCACTATTATTTACTTAAAATTTTAAAATTATGTAATAACTTATTAGAAACAGGTTTTCACTCTACCAGATACCTCTAAATTTGATCATTAACATGTTGTCTTACCTCTTACATTTAAGAAAAACTAACTCTTAACCGAACAAAAACAATTTTAAATCATACTCTTTACCTATATATAAACAAATTTAAAATATAAATATTTATTATTATTTTTTCTCTATTTAATTTTAAACAAATTTAAATATTTAAATTCATAATTTGACTTTGTTTGTGTGAATACATTAAAAATAAATTTTATTTTAATAGTTGTTAGCTGTGACATTGCTAATTCGTCCAAGTAGATCGATGATAGAGTAAAAAGTGTTAAACCTCAATTTTCTATAATTCTACTTTAAATATCTTTTATCAATTAGAAATTCGTTTTAAAAAACATGAAAAATGATAAATAAAAAAATTATAAGTCAATTGATATTAAACAAAATTATCACAAATTATAATTATAAAATAAAATAAAATTTTACATAAATATTAAACAAAATTATCATAAATTATAATTATAAAATAAAATTTTACATATTTTAGAATTTTAAATTTAAATATAATAAAATAAATATATCTATTATATTTAACTTTATTTTATTTTTTATAAAATATTTATAATATTTTTCTTTAATTAAAAAAATCATTTAAATTTAAATATAATAAAATAAATATATTTATTATATTTTATTTTATTTTATTTTTTATAAAATATTCATAATATTTTTCTTTAATTAAAAAAAATCATTCTATAACGTCATTGATAATGATTTGACAAACCATTAACCATGACCGTAAAATATATAATAATGTTTTTCTATATAATAATTTTTTTTTATAATATTTTTCTTTAATTAAAAAAAAAATCATTCTTTATAACTTTGTTTATTTGACGTCATTGATAATGGTTTGACAAACCATCAACAATGGTTTGACAAACCATCAACAATGGCGGTAAAGCATCAAACAGTGTTCATCACCAGTCATCAAATGTCAAACAAATAGATTTAGAGTCTTAATCGGTATTAAAAAAGTAATTACCTCTAAAGTTACATGTATAGGCTTTCTAACAAAGCAATATATATTGCTCGGAAGGGTTTGGCCCACTTCTAAGTTACATGTATAGGCTTCTTAACAAAGTAATATATATTGCTCGCAAGGGTTTGGACTCCTTAACGTTCTAGGTAAGGAGCAGTAATATGGGATGGTTTTGTCCAAGTTTAAATTCTTTCCTTAAATAAGATTTGGATTTGAATTTGTTATTTTTTAAATGGAAATATGTATTTTTAATTATTAAGTCCACTTAGATTGTATATTTTAATCGATTTTATTTGTCTAATAAACAAAATTTATATCTTAATTAAAATTAATAAAAATTAATAAAAAACAAATTATTTCAAATATTTAAAAATGTTTTTTAATATAAATAAATAATTAAAATTATTTACCTATATTTATTCAACAATAATTTAATTATTTAAAGTGCTTATAATAATTGATATTTTTATCAATAATTTTGTCATTACAAATAATAATATAATTTATTTTTAAGATCACGGTCAAGTCACTACACCGAATTGGTGTATGAGACC
>SNQJ01S0023165.1:4848-35690 GCA_010110895.2 Picea sitchensis | reverse complement strand
TTTTTTTTTTTTTAAGTCATTATTACGCAACTAACTCATTATTATATAGGATCTTCTTAATTTTTTATGATTTTTGTAATTTTGCCACAATTACAAATTCATTTTCATAGTTGGAAAAAAATGATTTTTTTTGTACATACTATTAGTTTCTTGTTCATTCTACTAGATTTGTATCTATTTTGCATATGTAACCTGCATATCATTGTTTTTGGCTTACAAGTAACATACATTTTTTTTCCAAAGCCATACTATGGCTCCACCCAAGTCTCTTATAGAATCAATTTTCTTTGGCACTCCCAACATTGCTCAATTTTTCACAAATTGTTAACAATAGAACTAGCTCTTTATGTAAACCCTTGTAAACAATTTTAGACTAAAATGATGGAATATATAATGGTTGTGTTCCAAACCCTTATAGCAATGTCTCCAACAACCACATTTCTACAATCAAGCAGTTTACACCCTTTTTACATTTTCTACCCCTCCTCTTGCAACAATTTCCACACCTCTTACACATATCCATGTTCATTATCTTTCTCTGGCATCTTCCATCACATCTAACTCTCCTTTTGTAAATGCTAGCACTAGTGAAGAATCTTGGCAATCAAGTAAACCTCAAGCATAGTTTGTTCTCATGCCTATTATTTTCCAAGAACAATATGCTTCATTACTAGCTTTTCAAGCTAGTCTCACAATGAAAATGCATTGGACTATTCCAACTCCACCATATCGAAAACCTACGGTGTTCGAGAAACATCAAGAATTCATCTCCACATTATCATCTTCATACAAACAATCAATTTTGTAATTAACTAAAAATATCGAATAGAAATAAGATAGAATTAAGAAATCCATTTAAGATAAATAATAATTGATAATATAATTGAGTATTAATAATATAATTGAATAGTGTTTGATACAACTACCCATGACATTTTTAATAGAACAAGAGAGAATTGAGAAATCCATTTAAGATAAATAATAATTGATAATATAATTGAATAGTGTTTGATACAACTACCCACGACAATTTGAATACCATTAAATGGTCATGAGTTTGAATGGAGATGACTTTTGGGACTTAGTTTATTTATTATTATTATTATTTATTATATTTTTATTATGTATTATTGATATTAATTTTGTTCATTACAATTCACCCTTCTCTAAAATGCTTTGTCCTCGAAAAAGAAACAAGGAAATATGTTAGTGATCAATTCTGACCCTAAGTCAATAGTGTAAGGCCTCGGGAGCTTATCTTAGGCACACGCACTTCCACCACAGTCTGAATCGGGCATGCAAGACATTTGGTGAAAATGAAGAAATAAACGTCTTCATATAGGGGAGATTTGGGGTTCCTTGGGCGCCCAAAATTCCAAGGGACAACTCCGCCCAAGTTTCCTTGCGACGCAAGTTAGATGATGGATGGTTTGACGAAGGGTTGAGGGAAAGAMTTGGTCACTCCACCAAATGGACGAACCGACTAAGGTATGGGAGGTTCACTTAGGAGAGTCGTCTTGACTCACCTAAGGGGCATGCACACCCAAACAGACGAGTTGATTCGACAAATGGGGCACACCTGCATGAGGAGCGCACCAAGGTTGGGTGTATCGGCCCAAAGGGGCATGACAGTTGATGAGCATATGGGTTCATTTGGGCAATTGGGTTTGCGAAGGGGTGTGATGATTCATTTGGACATGGGTTCGCAAAGGGGCACAACAACCCCAAAGGATGTGATAGATTGTGATGGTGACCTTTAGAGAGCCTATAAGAGAAAAAAGGTGCACAACCAAGGAAGGCGAGTTTTGGAAAGAAAAAAAGAGGCAAAGAGAGTTATGTGATTTTGAGGCAGACGAAGAGGGCGAACTCCCTCAAGGAACCAAGTCGCTCCACTTGGGAGGACTTGTGCTACCTTGAGGTGGATTCATTGGACATAGATGGGTGAGTTTCTCTGGGACAGATTTTGGCTAAGTCTGAAAACGTGGGTCTGTTGGAGGCATGTGTGAGGTAGAACTGAAATCTACGAAGTCTGCGGAAACAAAGAGTCAGGGTCTGTGGAAACGAATAGACAACAAGTCTGTGGTTGAGGGCACGTATGAGGTGCACCATAGGTGGTTGTGGAGACGATTGTGACAGAGAGCCTTGTGGTGACGGATATGTTCATGAGCGTGTCGATGAGGTGAGTCGTTTGACTCTGCCAAAGTTGTGAGTCAAGCCGGTAGTGCTCATGTTGTAACTATTATGCAATAACAAAGACTTAATCGGGTGTTAAGCACGGTTTGTGTCGTTGACGCTATATCTATGTTTCTCTTGTTTGTTTTGGCATAGTCTCTTGGTTTCTCGTGTCCTTGAATGTATGCTTAAAATTTGACTAAGTGTTAAAGCAGTTAAGGAATGTCTAAGTATACAAGTGTTGCACTAGAGTAGGAGTGTGACTCGTTGGTAGCCTAGAATGAAGTATGGGTATGCTCTAGGTTAATAGGCGTAGTCTGGACGAAGTATCCTTGGTGTTTCCAAGCAGCCAAGAGAGAAACATCATGGTGTTGCACATCATCAAGAGGTGCACGATCGTAAGGCACATTATGGGGACATGACAAATAGCAAATCATACTCTTGATCATGTACACAAAAGCCTCTATTCATCATGAATATATGCAACTTAATTCCTCGATCAACTCAAAAGGATGTCATACATACTACATAGACCCAACAAAGAAGATGATGCACCAAAAGTAAGGTTGATCTCACAATTCAGCTAGTGATATAGGAACTTTAGTGAATGTTATCTCAATGCTTCCTCCTTGCTTGTTGATTTATCTTCCAATGTGATTGTTTGAACTTTGATTTTATATATGTTGTGATCATAAATTCTCTTTGTTCCTTTGGGAATCATCATCAATTTGAGAAGAAAAAACCAAAACTTCATTAATGAATGTAGTGTTTATCAACTTATTTTTTAAAATAATGATTTGAAGATGACTTTATTGAATTCATCTATTTGGAAAATGGATAAATCTCAATTTCAATTATTAATATGATTTTTAATTTTCTTAAAATATTATTAAATATTAATTTTCTTAAAAGATTATTAGATATCGTGTAGTGATGCACACATATATTTGACAACTTCCATTCTTCTATCTGCATAATTTTTTCCAATATTTGAAAATATATTAAAAAAGTTAATAATAAACTATAATGGTCAATTAATTCACAACACTTTCCTTTTCCTTGAACCAATTATGGTCGATTCGTTGCAACACTTTTCCCTTTTTCTTGAACCATTCATTCAAGGATCTTCCAAATATTTCAAGGTTATTTAATTCGTTCCTTGTCATTCTTTGGTAGATACATTTTGAAATATTTTTTGATTTTACTAACCCATTATATGGGTCATTTATACTTTTTGTAAATTAGCTCTTATTCATTATTAATATACATAAAATTACATTATATCTTCATATCTTCAAACTAGAAATGCTACTCCCTATAAGAATGTTTGCGTTTATCAAAAATTGCACATGAAAGACTTTGTAAGAATGTTTGCGTTTATCACAAAATTGCACATGAAAGACTATTGTAGCATGTCTTAATATAACACAATGGTAATACCTATGGCTACCATTAATAGTCGATTTGAATATAGCTTTTAATTAAAAATAGTATAATTTTAGAAACTATGACCATCTCTAGGTCAAATAGTATTATATTCTAGTCTAAAGAAAAGCTCTTTGAAATATACTATTAAAAAAATCGATTAAAAAAGGAAAGACTAATATAGATTTAAAAAATTGATTAAAAAAGGAAATACTAGGAATTTGATAAAGCTCATGCATGATGTTGGTCCTCTAGTCCCTACTCAACCATTTCCTCTATCCCTCAAATGGATTTTATCATGACCTCGTATTTTTTGTTTAAAAAGTTTAGCTTTTCTAGAATTTCCTTCTCTTACATCTCCTTTTCCTTTATTATATAGGCAACCAGTCTTTTGTTGTGCCATTATAACTAAACCATTCTAAAGAGCTTTGTATCTCAACTTCTAAAAAATATGTGTCAAAAAACTAGTGAAGAAGCTTCTCAGCTACCTCTTTAGTTAATGTATTGATTCGGATTTAGGAGCGGAACGAACTGATTAACAGACTGAATACAATAAATGCAGAGATATGAAGAATAACACAAATATCCAGTGAAAAATATCTTCTATTGAATAAATGAAATAAGCTAAAACTGTAAAACTACAGAACTGAAACACTTGCTCGAATAGCGATAGCTATCTCTGAGAAGAGATGTCGCTGTTATGCGCATCTGTCTGAGAAGAATGATTACAATGAGGCTCTAGAGGCATTTTTGATATTACTCATGAATGCCAAATCCCTAGACATCCAAAAAACTAACCCTAGGAGGTGAAACGCCAAAAGTCATGTGGGCCCCTATGGGTAAGTTGGTACCTCAACTTCCTGGGGTCGTAACTTTTGCATATGACCTTCGTTTTAAGCGCGTGATAGCCCATTGGAAAGGTATTTTAGAGAGCTACACATTACGTTGTCAAACTCTGACTTTGTCCACAGTTTCACTGTGGCGAGCCAAAAAAAACATTGTTCAGGGCTCCAAAACGGACCTGGAAGTACAACAAGATGCGCTAACATGAAAACATACAAAATAAGCTAGTTGGATTAGGTGAGAGGCCACTAGTATCCACCTGGAATATGTGTAAGGCTTCAAACATCCCCATAAGTGTAGAACCCACAATTACAAAGAAGTACAGAAGAACGTGTTGAACCAAAAATTGACAAGAGGAGCTAGTTGGAATAGGTGGATGGCCACCAATATCCACCTGGATCAATCCTCCCCCCTTAGGAAGCAATGGTCTCCATTGCGTTGAGTTCCCCCATCAAGTAAGGAAACTTCTATTGGATTTGGCCCCGGGTGAGCCACTTGCCTTGGTGTAGGAGTTGCCCTGCCTTGACAACCTGATAAAGTTGGATCCTCTATTGGTGATTTCCCTTGACCTGTGTGTCCACTATATGATCAATGGATACCTATTCCATGCAGTCAGGGTTGAGCTATGTTGGTTCCGGTTGTTTTTCGATCTCTAAAGTGTCCAATAATGGTGGAAAATATGGCCGAAGGAGGTCCACATTAAACACTGGGTGCAAGCCAAGGAATGGTGGAGTGTTGAGCTCAAAATAATTTTTACCCACATCCTTGTTGATGGTGTAAGGTCCATAGAGAAATGGATAGAGCTTTCGATGGGGCCTTGTAAGATGCTCCTTTTGCAAGTGTAACCAGACCTTGTCTCCAACCTGAAACTGGTGTGGTACCATGTGTTGATCATGGTGTTGCTTCTACTTAGCATTGGCTTTCTGCAAAATCTCCTGGACTTGTTGGCAGATATGTTGAATCCACTCAAAGAATCTGGTGTATTTTTCGATCTCAGACTGAACATGGGAAGAGTTTGTATGTCTAGTTTCCAAAGGTAGTGTAACATCAATGGGTCCCAAGGGTTGGAATCCCAATCCCACTTGAAATGGAGAGCCCTCTTGTAACTTTGTTGAACATAGGGGAGACTCCCATCCCATGTACGTGGACGCTTAGAGTTGTACATGCGCAGGCTGTGCACAATCATCTGAATGACGACCTCTATTTGGCCATCTGTTTGGGGGTGGAAAGCGATGGATTTAGTAAGCTTGGTGTCCAATAGTGACCAGAGACTCGACCAAAATGTGGTTAGGAACCTGTTGTCACGGTCGGAAATGATGGTATGTGGTATCCCAAAATGGACCCACACTTGTTCAAAGAAGAGCTTAGCATTATCTACCACTGTGATGTTCTTATTGTGGGCTGTGAGGATGGCCATCTTCGAAAACCGATCAAGGACCACAAATACACAATCATTGCCTTGCTTGGTGGATGGAAGGCCAGACATGTAATCCATCGAGATGGATTCCCAAGGATTCCCGGGGGTAGGAAGAGGGGTGTATAAGCCTTGCTTCTTGATGGTTGGCTTGGAAATGGCACAGACAATGCAAGATCTGATATACTTGTTGACGTCATGTCGAAGTTTTGGCCAATGACAATGTTTCTGGAGAATGGCCACAGTTTTCACCATGCCAAAATGTCCTACCACCCGATTGTAGTGGGATTCCCAAATCATCTTTGCACACTCGCATGCAGGAACACAGAGATGGCCCAGATGGCATAACAACTCATCTTGAATGTGAAAATCGGTGACAGTTGCGCCTGTACCCAAGAGCTGATAGGTGGTGGCGAAGTCTAGATGTTGTTGATAAAGTTGGGGCCACTCAAATGCCTCGTGTCCACAGGAATGGAGCACAATGGTGAGTGCAGCTACAAGAGGTCGACTGAGACAATCAATGACATGATTTGTGCTCCCTATCTTATACTTGATGTTGAGATTGAACTGTTGCAGGTAGGTGGACCACTTTTGATGGCGGTCATTCTGCAACTTCCCCTATGTTTGTATGAACTATAGAGGCTTGTGATCAATGTGGATGATCGTCTCCTTTCCCAGAATGTAATGTTTCCATTGACGACAGACTTGTACAATGTAATACATTTCCTTGTCATAGGTGGGGTATTTCCGGATAGTATATGAGAGTGTCTCACTATGGTATGCCACTGGATGACCATGTTAAGTGAGAACTGCGCCTACAACATATTCAGATGCATCAGTCTCAATCTCGAACGGTTGTTGCAGATTAGGAAAGGAGAGTATTGGAGATGAGCACAAGTGATGCTTCAAATCATCAAATGCTTATTTTTTTCCCTTTCCCTGCACGGACTTTTCCTTGCCACTGCCCTAGGTCACGTGGTTGAGGGCCCATGCAATATGCGAGAATCCCAACACAAACCGTCGGTAGAAATTGACCAATCCCAAGAAGCTCTGAAGCTCAGTTAGTGTGGTCGGGGCTGGCCAATCATAGATGACTTGGATCTTAGCAGGATTGACATGTACCCCATGCTCATCAACAATGTATCCCAAGTATTGGACCATGTTCATGCCAAAGGAACATTTTTCCAAGTTGGCATATAGCTTGTGTTGTCACAGAGTGCTCAAAACCTATTGAATATGTCACATGTGCTCCTCCCAAGTTCTACTGAAGATGAGGATGTCATCCAAATATACCACCACAAAAGAGTTGGTGAAGGGTATCAATACATCATCCATCAACCTCATAAAAGTGGTTGGTGCATTTGTTAGGCCAAAGGGCATGACCAACCATTTGAAGAGACCTTCTCTAGATTTGAAAGTTGTCTTCCAGACATTAGTTGGTTCAATGGGAACCTGGTGGTAGCCATACATTAGGTCAATCTTGTTGAATAACTTTTCCCCCTTGAGTTAGTCAAGAAGGTCATCAATCCTAGGAATTGGGTACCATTTTCTGACTGTGATTTTTTTTAATTCTCTGTAATCAATATAGAGTCGCCAGGTCCCATCCTTCTTTTGCACTAGTACAATCTGGTTTCCGCAAGGGGAGGAGATGGGTCTAATGTGCCCCTTTTGAAGAAGCTCTTGGATCTGACGCTTGATTTCATCATTTTCCATCAGCGAGCGACAATATACTAGTCCATTAGGAAGAGGTGCATCGGGGGTTAGATCAATAGGATGCTTGACTTGGCAGTGTGTCAGTACCCTGGTGGGTGAGGAGAAGATGCCTATGTACTCTTCCACAATCCCGTCCACTTGCTTCTACTGCAAAGAGAGGCCATGGATGTGGCGACGACCTTCTGCTTACTGTGAGAATGGATCACAAAGAAGACGAACTTCCTGGTCTGTGAAATGACCTTATTGCATTGCTTAGCAGATATTAAAGAAATAGTGGTAGGCGATGCTATATCTGGTATCATGTACAATTGTCTACCCAAAGTAATAATAACATTGCGGGATCTAGACTCATACAAAGCATGACACTTCCACAAATATGGTTGTCCTAAAAGAACATCACAAACTTCAAGGGGACAAATATCACACAATACCTCATCTTTGAAGGGCTTGATGTCGTAGGGCAGATGACATTGTTGGCTGACACATAGATCTCTTCCTTGGCGAATCCAGCTGATGGTGTAGGGTTGCGGGTGCAGTGTCATCGGCAGGTCCAACTGCTTGACGACCTCTGTTGAGATCAGGTTCTTCTGACTGTCGCTATCAACAATGAAACAAAGTGGAGCCCCCTTTACCCACATCTGTGAGTGAAAGAGGTGTTCCCCTTCCTATGGTTCTTCTGGTTCGCTTGGTTGAACTTTGNGCTTGACGACCTCTGTTGAGATCAGGTTCTTCTGACTGTCGCTATCAACAATGAAACAAAGTGGAGCCCCCTTTACCCACATCTGTGAGTGAAAGAGGTGTTCCCCTTCCTATGGTTCTTCTGGTTCGCTTGGTTGAACTTTGGTGGTAGAGACAGTGGCATTGGGTTCAACATCGATCATCTACTTCCCTCCTAGATTTGATTCAGAATGAAAATCGGCCTCTGACTCAGAATCCTTCATCTCTGCCATGAGTGATTGCTTGGAGCGACATTCTTCAGTGTTGTGCCAAGGGATTTTATGGTATTTACACCATTTTCATGTGTCCTTCTTCGTCTTCTCATTTCCCTTCTTGTGTTGTGACTTGGACTGGTTTTCCTGAGAGTGGCCATCTTTTATCTGTCCCTTGTTGTGTGGGTTGGGGCCTCCTTTGCCTTGCTTCTGTTGTGAGGAGTTTGCAGATCCAAACTCTTGCCTCTTCTGCTTAAATTTATGCTCGATCTTAACAACATATCTATAAGTCGTACCCAATGAGGCGATGTCCAGAAACTTCATTTCTATTTGAATGTATCTGTGCAAACAATCGTGATATTTGAGAACCAGATGTCGCTCAAAGTCTTTGATACCCAACTTGGTGCACAAGGTATGGAAAATATTGGTGAAATCTGGTACTGTCTGGTCCCTTTCGTGACGTAGGGTGGTCCATCTGGTGTATTGGTCATCGTAGCTTCCAACAGGGTAGTATTTTTCTTTAATGGCATCCCGAAAGGAATCCCATGTAGGGGAAACCACAAATATTGCATATTCCTCTATGGCCCTTTGCTCAGAGTAAGTGTCCCACCAGTCCTTAACATGGGGGATGACCTCGAGGAGTGCAAAAGTAATATTTTTCCTATCGAAAAAATTATGGACCGAAAAATACCCTTCGAGCAGATTCAACCATTTATCTAAAACATTCGCATCTATTAGTCCTTCAAATAATGGAATATCAAAATTTACATGTACCCTGAATGGGGTTGCATGGCCGTTTGATGAAGATGATTCTCCTATGGGCAGTCGCCGAAGGATCTATGCAAATTTGTCCATCATTTCATTCCTTTGTCATGCAAGGGCTTCCTCGAGCAACATTTTAAAAGGATCTCCTGCTCCATCATCTTTCTTTTTGTCTCCCATGGGTTTTTTTCAGGCTCAGCCTGGTCGATCTTACAATGGCTTGATTGGTTCGAGTCCCAACTTCTTGTACCCAAATCTTGTCGGGGACATGCACGAAGAAAAATAAATGAAGACCAGACCACTCTGATACCACTGATCTAGATTTAGGAGCTGAATGAACTGATTAACAGACTGAATACAATAAACACAAAGATATGAAGAACAACACAAATATCCAATGAACAATATCTTCTATTGAATAAATGAAATAGGATGAAACTGTAAAACTGCAGAACTGAAACACTTGCTCGATTGGTGGTAGCTATCTTTGAGAAGAGATGTGTATTCTACGCACATTCGTCTGAGCATAATGATTACAATGAGGCTCCAAAGGCCTTTTTGATATTACTCATGAATTCCAAAACCCTAGACATCCAAAAACCTAACCCTAGGAGGTGAAACGCCAAAAGTCATGTGGGCCCCTATGGGTAAGTTAGTACCTCAACTTCCCGGGGTCGTAACTTTTCCATATGACCTCTATTTTAGGTGCATAATATCCCTTTGGAAAGGTCTTTTAGAGAAATACACATTACGACATCAAACTCTGACTCCATCTACAGTTTTACTGTGGCGAGCAAAAAAAAAAATTGTTTAGGGCTCCAAAACGGCTCTGGAAGTACAATAAGATGTGTTGACATGAAAACATACAAAATAAGCCAATTGGATTAGGTGAGAGGCCACCAGTATCCACCTGGAAGATGTGTAGGGATTCAAACATCCCCATAAGTGTAGAACTCACAATTACAAAGAAGTACAGAAGAACGTGTTGAACTAAAAATTGAAAAGAGGAGCAAGTTGGAATAGGTGGGTGGTCTCCAATATCCACATAAATCATGTATTACTTTTCTTTTCCCTAACTTTTTTCTCAATTTCCTCAACTTCAACCTTAACGGCGACAAAAAACCTCCTATGGTTGTAGTCCACTACCTCCATAACCTCCTTTTTAGCTTTGGTTATTCTATGATGTTCCATATTTTCAAGAATATTTCTAAGGGATTTGTGTTAGCCCTTCCTTGTGACCCTACTCCCTTATGTAATCACTTATATCTTAGGTTAGTGACCACTCCCTTCCATATAGTATATTTTCACCCCACTACTACTTCAAGCCTTGGGAGATAGAGAATTCACCTCCCCACTCCTTTCCAGTTGTTTCACTAAGGAAATATTAATATTCCAAGATAGGCCCCCATATGAATTTGTTTACAACACCAATAATTAACAGCTACCCAAATGAGAAACTCAAAACAAGGTAGCTAGACCTCGGTGCTCTAAGAAACCAATTAAAGCTCAAATTCATGCCCAAATATTTCCCAAGGAGGTCAATCCATCCAACTAGGATGGATAAAATCTATGCTCAACTCCCTTTTACAAAGGAAAACAAAAGAAACATAGACAAAGTCTCAAACCAATGATCTTTCATCCAGTCTTAGGGCACTATTGTGATTTCTATTTGTGATCAAATCTAGTTGCATCACCATTTCAATGGAACCCCAATGCGATTTAATCATTGTAACAATGTGAAACTAAATTCTTGTTTTAGGTGGTGACTAGAGCTTTGGATAGGAGAGATAAACCATCATAAACCTCATCGTTTATGCACTTACAGTGTCAAAATGTATCATTATACAAGAATGTCACCACCTATCAATTGGTACGACAGATGTCCATTCTTCTAGGTGGTCACACTCCATTAGATTAACTATATGTTTTCTCCCCTATCACCCTACATGGGGGTATATACTTCATCTATTATATAAGTCACCAAACTTTGAAATTATTGTCACTAATACATGGTTACTATAATACTTCTTTCAATGACTATTTGAATGAATCTTAATGTTATTTTTTCCCTTCGCTTCTTTCTTTTATTTACTTCTACTTAGTACTAAGGTTATTTCATCTAAAATCAACGTAGATCCATCTTATATTCATATATATTAAGCACCAAGAGGTATCCAAAAAACTGAGATGTAAATCTCTCGGTGCTTAAGATACTTTGAGTTAAGATGAATTTATGCCAATATGTTGATATATGTGCATGCTTTATAGTAAAAAATGGTTTAAATTTCTCTTATTTCAATGTTTCATTGGATTATATATATTATATTCCAAAGAAATTGAAGTTACAATCCTTAGGCGCCATAGCACAATCAACATATTTCTACATACACGACTTCAAAAATCATTCCAAAGGGAGCCCATTAGGTTAACAATATAAAACCCAAAAAACAAACCAAATTAAAAAATGGATCCAACATAGATATGTCCACCAACTCTAATCTAAAATAGATAATTAACGTCACTAATAAGAACTCAAATTATAAAAGATAAAAGTCACCCTCCTAGTAGAGATCGACTCTCCATCAAGGATTTTTTCAAGCACCATATGGTTTAATGGAAAAAACAAAGTAGCTTTTGAAAGTGAATCAACTTCACAATTAAGTTTTTGAAAAATATGTTGAAAAGAAATCGATCTGAAAGACACAACAATTGATTTGAATCACATGCCAAGTTGATGAAGTTCCAATTTTTTTAGTTGAAGAGAGTCCTTCATCCAGTCTATAACTGGTTTCTAATCACCATAAACCTAAATATCGGACACACTTCACTCACCTACACATTTGATTAATGCAAACAAGGCTCGGAGCTCTCCCTTATTGTTTCTGTCCAAACCCAAATTAACATTTCCTGCAAATATAGTGAGAATATGAATAATGTAACATGAACCCCAAACCACAATCCATTCTTGACCCTTGACAAGCACCATCAAAACAAACCCATGTCTTATTTGTATTGATGGGCACATCACCTACCTCCCACAGAGCCTTTTGAGTCGATGAACTCCTATACAACGACAACAAGGAAAGAGTTTGTTGAGAAACTTTGATAGAGGGCCATGCCTTATCTTCAAAGATGCACGCATTTTGTGTCAACCAAACCCCCCAAGATACCAGTATAGGGAGGTTCCTAAAATTGTTCAACGAAGGATCATGAAAGAACTCATAATAAATACCAACTAAAGAACCTTTGTCCCATAGCTAAGACATACCTAAATGATTTTCCACCTCCTACCAGACCTGATGAGTAAATTGACAATCTAGAAAAAGATGAAAATTTGTTTCGTTTGATTGTTTTCCCAAATAACAGATGTTGGACCTTCTTTACCTCTTTTCTGCAAATGATCCCAAGTAAGCACTTGTTCCTTTAATACAAGCCAAAATAAAATTACTCCTTTCAGTGGCCCCTTGGACTACCATAGCTTTTTATACCACCTCTCAACACTATTTTCTCCCTCGGAGATTAAATCATGATAACCATTATTTGTTGAGTATTGTCCTCCTGATTTTTTGAATTTCCATACCAACTCATTTTCAGAATCTGTGAGGTGGATATGAGCCTTTCTTAATTCCAATGTGAAAATATATTTTGCTTGATGCCAGATAAAATCCAAACCTAAATCCTCCACAATGAGCCCTCCTTTATGTCATATAGATATAGTTCGAAGATCATTGATCCAGTTTAGGATGCATAACCCCATCTCTCGAAGTAAAACTACTAACTGCTCTAGAAGAAATATTCCCCCCAACACCCAATGATGGTGTCCTTCCCTAACTGAAGATTTATGCCCGAACCAACTTTCCATGCCACATATGGATTGATAATGGGAAAATCATGAGTTAAGGCTCTCCATTGATTGGGGGCATTAACAATAGACATGTGCCTTGAGTGGATTCAATCCATAATAGGCTTAGGATAGATATGCTTATGAACTGAAATTTGAAACCAAAAAGGTTGTCTCGTGTTAAAAAATTCCACAATGATTTGGTTTCCAGAGCATGACCGAAAATCGGTAGATCCTTTAAACCCCATCCACCCAAGGACTTGGGCATAGAAATACTTTTCCAACCCACTACGTGAGATCTCAGGTACTCATAACTACCTTTCCATAAATAGTTAAAACAAAGCTTACAGATACAAATCAATATTCCTTTTGGGATACTTGCCAGTAAATGCCAATAAATAGGAATTACTTTGATCACTCATTTGATAAGAACAAATCTACCTTCGTGAGAAATCCAACAATTGCACCAAATATTTGTACACTGTTTGACTCTAGAGAGTAGCCAATTCCAATTTGCGACGCCATAACTATTAGGTTTAAGTATAAAACCTAAATACTTGAGCCCGTTCTTCAACTCCAAAGAAGGGAAATTAAACATCACGGTGAGATTGTGTTGATTCCCTCTTGCAAGCTTAGGAAGGTAAATAACATATTTGTGAACATTGATCAACATTCCTATAGCCTCACAGAAGTGTGCTAGAACGTCCTTTAGTATATTTCCATATGCGTCTTCCAAAAAAAAAAATATTAGCATGTCATCCACAAAAAGCAAGTGAGATAGTCGCTCATGAGGCTCCATATGCAAACCTCGAAAGGTATTCACTCTTTTTGCCTCCGACAATGCTCGGTCAATACCATCAACAATTAGAAGAAAAAGATGTGGTGAAAGTGGGAACCCCTGATGAAGTCCTTTAGACAAGTTAAAGAATGGATACCTCGCTCCATTAATTAGAACCGCAAAAGAAGCTATGGTAACACAAGACATGATCCACTTTACAAAAGGAAGTTCAAATCCAATGTTTAGAAGTAAAAGACGAAGATAGATCCAAGAAAATTTATCATAGGCTTTAGAGAGATTAACATTAATGACAGAGACCAGTCATTATAATTTTTTATAGAATGCAGACCCTCTTGTGCAGAACCAATTGCCTCATGAAAAAGCCTACCTCAAAGGAACTCAAATTGTTCGAGAGAAATAATCTTTGCGAGGACAAGTTTAATATGAATAGCAATGATCTTCACTATAATATTATATAGGATATTTCAAAGAGCTATAGGAAGAAATTCATCAAAAAAAATGGGATGGTCAGATTTTGGGATAATTGCAAGAAAGCTGGAACTAATACTACGAAGCATCTTACCCATCGATCGAACTTGTTTGACCACTCGAAACAAATCATCCACTATGATATCAAAAAAATCGTCATAAAATTATGTTGTCCATCCATTGAGCCCTTGACTTTTTTCCTTCCTAAAGCTAGAGATACCCACTCGAAGTTCATCTTTATTAATAGCCTGATACAAATCTTGATTGGCCTCTTCATGAGTTAACCATGGAAAGAGAGCAATTTGATTGATAATTACCTCCATCCTAACTTGCTCATACTCCTTGAATAGACTTTTAAAATGATCCATGCCAAGACTAGCTAACTCAAAGAATCCACATTTTTTATGACCATGTGAGTTCTCAAGCTCTGAGATCATGTTGAAACTTGAGATTTTCCTTGTAGTTTGCAAAGTGTTGAAAAAAATTTACATTATGATCCCTGATCAAAATCCAAAGAGCCTAAATCTTTATCCACCACATTTTTTCCTTCTCCAGCAAGCGCTGGTATCTATAACCTTCTAGAGAGTGAACTACCTCCATGGCCCCCTGATCCTCTTGATTTTCCTACAAACATATATAATCATTTTCAAGTTTAGATTCACTGGACTACATGGACATATCATGATCCTCCCTTCACTCTCTAGCCCATTTTACCACCTTTTCTTTTAGCTTTTGAAGAGCATTAACAAATTCCATACCAGTCGTAGAATTAGTGTTAGCCTGAAAGGGAATCAATTGTCCTTGATAAGAGAGTGGAAAGTGTAACGACCTTGGCCATCAACCCACTTGTCGGGAAACACTATTACGTGGAAACATTCTCATACTTATATAGTATGCATTTAATTGAAGTTAAATGGCTTAACAGAGTAAACATATAATTACTGCTAACATACAGAATTAATGGAATCAATAGTAAATATCATCGCAGTGGAATACATGATAATATTGCAAGCATCACAGACATGCATTTTTATTGAAATTGAACACATGCATATACTTATCTTTGAAACTATAGTAACTCCACCAACCATGTGCAGACTTTCCACGAACCTCCCAGCCTTAGACCTCACTGCTCATCATGCTCAACAGTGGGTCACCCCGAGCTGGGACTAAACTCCACCCAAGGTAAGGGAATTCTAGACTAGGCTGAGGTTACAAGAAAACTGCACAGAGAAATCGAAAGGATTCTCCCCCAGAAGCATTCCTACACCCACTACTCACAGACTCTCATTCCCCACATGCTTGTTCCACCTGGGAGTATACACCTTCACAAGCATAGTCTATCGGTGCTTCACCTCCCCTCTGGGCCTCGACAACAGGCCGGATCAAGAATTCTCAGAGCTCCGTAGCTGGTGTTGGACTCTCTCTGGGAGAAAACCACTCCCCGACAGACTCCCTCACTTGGAGAGAGTTTCTCACAGGCCTGACAACCCGATTCTTCAACCAATTTTCAACTCAGTTACCGCAAGTTCAATATAACAGCAACATCAACAACCTTTGGGTAACTCATGGGTGAAAACAAGAACATGAAACTTGGGTGTGGAACCAGGAAACGAAAACAAGACACTAAGACACAACACGGTTCATGTAACACCCGTTTGCAGGATGTGTGATAAGAAATTCACGTAGAGGTCGAACAAAGACTCAATAGTTCGAATAAAGGTCTATTGGTTCCTCCATAAAACATCACAGGCTTCGGTTTTCAGAGTTGCGTGAGGCTTGCAGAACTCAAACGCAGAGATCCCTCGGTTCATACAACGAATGACAGAATGGGGAACGAACCCCCATCATGACTCAATTCTTGGGTTAAATTGCATGTGYCTGGGCTGACAGATGTCACCAATGAGGCTACATGCGCTCCATCAACATGCATTCCCTCTTGCACACGTTCCCCCTTCCAGGAACTTAGGATAAAGACACACCTTTCACATAACTTTTGGAATAATAATAAATTATTATTCCTAAGGACTTAAGCCCCTAAGCTTAACCCCTAGGCTCAACACTTAGCCTCTCTTTCCAATCTTTAAGCCCATTTTCCCTTACCCACCTTGTGGAATCTTAGTCCCCCATCACTCTTTCTTCATGGTCGATATGCACGCAACGATGTTTAATCTTTATTAATGTTATGCATATTACATATAAAAAAACAAGCTCTTGGCCTTTCAGACTTAGGCTCTCCGGCCTAATAAACACATAATCCCACCAGCTTATCAATACTTGGCTCACCAGCGTACAAAACATGATTACAACATGACTCGTCCTTGGGGATATTACAAAAATCCTCCAATTCTTACAACGAAGAATTGCACTTGAAAGGTGAGCTAGGATTTTCCTTCGACCCTCCCAGTTCAAGAAACATGGGGAAATGGTCAGAGAAGCAAACCAATCCCATCCAATATTGATAAGAGCCAATATATTGTAGAATAGAAAGATGTGAAAGGAAGCGACCTAATATTTTGGAGACCCCTTCATTCCTAATTTGATTATTGACCCAAGTCGGACTTAATTGAATGGGATCAACATCCACTAGGATTGATGATTCAATTTTATCTAAAAAGAAACTAACCATTCAATCTTCCCATGCCGAAATCTCCCATAATTCATCTCGGTTGACTGTAAAATTAAGATCGCCTCCACTAATTACCTTGTCAGAGCTAAGACTCTTGAGTGCAAATACCTAGTTCCAAAAGACCTCCTTTCCCTCATAAGGACCATATATATTGAGAAAGGTTATGATACGATCCAACTCCTTGTAGTAGAACCTAGTGAATAGCCTTGAAAAAATAGGGAAACAATTTATAATTCCACAAGAAGGTGAAAAACCTATGATGAGACCACTAGAGTCTCCATCTTAATCCACTACAGTGAAACCCTATACCGAGGGAAGTTTAATTAGCTCAGCAATGAGTGGGTCACTACATCCCATCATTTCCTGAATCAAAACGACCTCCTATATGTCCAAATCGATGAGACGTTTTAGGGAATGTTTTTTGTCCCTCCACCCCATGCCCCTCACATTTACTAACATGATAATCACGGTGAGCCCGCTTTAGGGGATAGTCTATCTCTAAGGACCCCAAAGATAAGACGTTGACAACCTTTTGAATCTTCATGGGAAGCACGTTCCTGCACACTTTTTAGAGCAGTTGTGTGCCCTACCTTGAATTTCCTAGTGTCCTTTATAGAGTCAAACCCCAACCCCCCAGATGAAGGCTTCCAGTGAGAAGAAATCCTCGGCCTTAAAAAATATGGCTCTCTACCTAGTGACCCAAAAGTTGAGCCTGAAGAGTGGGCCTTATCATTCCTTAACAATCTAAGAGAGGAGCTCTCAACATCCTTTTAAAGGTCAACAACAAAGGGCCCCATGTACAACAATGTGCAATGTCAAACCCTCATAAACAACAAGACTTGTGACAAAATCATGCCCCTGACTAAGATTACCCGATGAAATGGTCACTAAATTTGAATTTGAAAAACTAGAGGCAATGTGTAACGTTCCCAGCCACCCAGGTTGGGCCACACCACACAAAAGTCTCTTTTTTTTTTGGATGGTTTATAATTAAACTCCACCAAATGCAAATAATYCTCCCATTTGGATGGTTTATCCATCATAGACATCCTCAACATATCTTCAATTACTTGATTCACCCTCTTTGTTTTCCAATCTGACACTGGATGACAGGTTGTGCTAAMGTTCAGATTGGTCCCAAATCCTTTGAAGAATCATTTKCAAAAAWTTGATGTAAATTTTGGATCTTTGTCAGACACAATTGTCTTGGGTATACCATGTAGCCGAGCAACTTCTCTCATATAAATATCAGTAATGTTGGTTGCCTTGTGAGTGAGCTTTACTGGAATGAAGTGGGTAGCTTTAGTAATCTTATCCACCACCACCATGATGGAATCATGTTGTTTGGTTGTTTTAGGAAGCTTGGTGATGAAATCCATTGTTACAACTTCCCATTTCCACTCAGGAATGGGTAATGGTTGTAACAGACCAATTGGGTGTCTTGCTCAGCCTTGAATTTTTGACATTCCAAACACTTTGCAATAAAATCAGCAACCTCTTTCTTCATACCTGGCCAATAATATTGGCTCTTGACAACCTTAGTAGTCTTCCGGTAACCCATGTGTTCAGCATAAAGAACATTATGCATTTATTTTAATATCATACTTTTCAATTCCTGAGAATTTGGCACATGAATTTTGCCTCTGTATAAAAGAATTTCATTCTCTTTTAATTCAAAATTCTCAATTTTTTGCTGCAAAATACCTTGTTGTAATTTTGTCTCTATTTCCATGTGTTGTAGATCTGATTTTGCAGCCTCTAAAATTATGTCTTTCACATATCATGTTTACATGCTAATGGTTGTAGCATACATCTCATTCAATTTCCTACTGAGTGCATCATCCTCCTTGTTCTCTTTACCTGTGATATGCTTTATATCAAAGTCATATTTACTGAGGAATTCTGACCACCTGCTTTGCCTGGAATTTAGAGTTGGTTGTCCAAATAAATATTTCAGACCACTATGGTGTGTCCTCAACTCGAATATTTTCCCCATGAGGTAGTGCCTCCACATATTCAAGGCATGCACCATGGTTTCCAATTCCAAATCATGGGTGGCATAGTGTTTTTCATGTTCCTTTACTTTTCTTGATTTGTAGCACACTACATGTCCATTCTGACTAAGAACTCCACCAAGTCCTTATTTACATTCATCTATGCATATAATGAATTCTTCATTTGGATCAACAATCCTCAATATTGGAGCACTAGTCAACAAATACTTAAAGTGTTGGAAACCTCTCCCTTCTTTTGCAAGGAAGTGATTGGGTGTGCAATCTTTGAGAATCCTTCAATAAATCTTCTGTAGTAACCTACAAGTCTGATGAATGATCTCACCTCAAAGACATTCCTTGGTTTTGGCCACCCTTCAATGGATTTTATCTTCTCTAGGTCCATTGTTATCCCTTTCTCTGAAATAATATGCCCCGAGTAATGTATACGCCTCTAGTAGAATGGGCACTTACTCAACTTTGAAAATAGTTGATGTTATCTCAATAATTGTAGCACCATACTCAAGTGTTGCTCATGCTCTTCTTCAAAATTTGAGTAAATAAGTATGTCATCCAAAAATTCAATGACAAAATTATCCAGGTATTCTCTGAAAATACCATTCATTAAACACATGAATACATTTGGTGCATTTGATAACCCAAATGACACCACTGTGAACTCATAATGTCCATACCATGTTCTGAAGGTAGTCTTGCTATTGTCTTCTTACTTAATTCTTACCTAGTGATAACCTAACTTGAGATCGATCTTAGAGAATACTTTAGCATCTTTCAGCTAATCAAATAGATCATCTATCCTTGGAAAAGGATACTTGTGCTTCACGATTACATTGTTCAATTGCTTGAATTCAATGCAAAGCCTCAAGGTTCCATCCTTTTTCTTCACAAATAATACTGGGGCACCCCAAGGTGACACACTTGGGCGTATATACCCCTTCTTTAGAATTTCTTCCAGCTGCACTTGCAACTCCTTCAATTCTAGTGCACTCATCCTATAAGGAGTCTTGAATACTAGGGCTTCTCCAGGCATCAAATTTATGGAGAAATCAATATCTCTCTTGGGTGGCAACCTCGGTATTTATTTAAATACATCTTCAAACTATTTAGGATTGCATAATCTTCGATACTTGGTACTTTATTCTTAGGTGCCTCCTCCATATGTGTTGCAAATACTTGACATCCTTTCTTGAAGTTTTTCTTTAGCTTCAAGGTTGAAACTTCTCTGATGGTTACTGCTCTTGGAATACCATGAATTATCCTTAGGTTCCCTTCTTCATCCAAGCAGGTAAAATCCTTATTATAACAGTCTAGAACATGATGATGTTGGTCCAACCAATCCATACCGATTAGGCAGTCATATGATCCCAAAGGTATGATATTCAAATCTTCCCTTGTGCTTAATCCATTAATGTCTATTGGGAATGCATTAACCATCTCATTAATATTCATTTTAGCTCCTATAGCTAGTTGCACCAACCAAGGTTTACCAAGCTTGCTTCTTGGCAATTGAAATATTTCCACCATCTTAGGATCTAGATAACTATGACTAGCTCATGAATCAATTAAAATAGCAATGGGTTGGTTGTTGATCTTACCTTCCACTTCAATCACATGTGACATAAACTCATCTTGCTTGTTATCCATAGCTGCATAGATCCTAGGTATATTTTTGCTTATGTCATCCACTGTTTTAGCTTGTTGTACATTGTGAACAATCCTCACTTTTTCACCTCTGTGATGGAAATATTTGTACATAAGATCTCCCCCAAAACCCCAACATTAAATAGGTGGTTGCCTTGGTCTTTTCCCAATTGTCTCAGTCATCTTGGGTTCCTTAGGAGCTGGTTCTCCTTGAGAATTATTTTGAAAGAATGGTGGCTTTGTCCCCTTCCTCCTATGTTCCATATTTCTCTTCTTCTTGTCTTCCCATTCCTTTTGGAAAGTTGGTATTCCTCTATGATGATAATAAAGGCATTTAAATCTCCTTATGGTTTCTTCTAGTGTCTTGGGATCATCATGCTATATCTTTTCACTGATAAATGATGGCAGCCCACTCAGGTACCTTTGAATCTTAACTTGTTCATCCTTGATGAAGGAAACATATTTTAGCAGATCCAAGAACCTCCTTTCATACTCATCTATGGTCATACTCCCAAACTTGATTTCAAAGAAATACTTCATCTTCTTATCATAGTATCGTTTAGTTAAGTGCTTCTTTTGAAAATACCTTTTGAATTCTCTCCAAGTAACCTTTTTCTCATCAACGTGTTGCACTTGCACAAACTGATCCCACCACATTGATGCTTTTCCTTTGAGTTGATATATGGAAATTATTCCTTCTACCTGTGAAGAGTAATGATGAAACCGAAAATACTTTCACATGCCCAACAACCAAGTATCAACATGTTCATCCTTCTTTTATTCACCATCAAATGTAGGTGGTTTGATTTTATTCATTTCTCCCTATAGCTCATCCACTCTGGACTTCTTCTTATGCTTCCTAAAAGGGGATGTACTTGAACTACTGTGTGTTCTCCTAGTTGAATGTCTTGGGGAGTGATGGTGATTCCTACCAACAATTATGGTTCTTCTCCTCTTATCATGAGACCGAGTACTCCCTGATTTGCTTGACTCGGTCTCCTTATCCATATAATTCTATATTTTGTCCAAGCTCTGCATTAACTTGATGTTAAAACCTTCTTGTTTCTCTTTGGATTTTATAATATTTCCATTATCAGCTTTATAACTGTGGACATCATTTTGCAAACTTTTTATGGTCTCCACCAAGTTCATGGTCTCTTCCTTTCCGTCTTCTCCATGCCCATTGGATTATGTTACTGCAACATCCACACCCATACAAAAAATTATGCTTGCATCTTCATAATTGTAAGTTCCTTAGGCATAATTCATGTCTTGGTTTACCGATCTAGTTTCTGAATTCTGCTTATGTCGAATTATGTTCTTGGTTCTACAAAATCTCATGAACTAATTTATTTCTGATTTCTTCTGAATTCTTAAAATATTTTTTTTTATACATTCTTGTGTGAATACATGGACTTTGCTGTTTGTGAATCCTCGTGACTAATTCTCATGTCCCCCCTTTAAAACATTTGAGCAAAAATACTATTAATGGCATTACAAAGAAGATAATTGTGTTAGCTTGAGCATCCTAGCTTCGATGTTGAACCACTGTCTAATTATCTTCGAATTAGATCTTGACTGTTAAAATATTTTACTGTGGGTCTAAGGTCTTCATTTCTTCCCTTCAAATTTCCGTGGCCTCAAAAATACACTCTCGCATTCCACCGTCCTTAAATTACTCCCATACTTAGAATTTTTTACTGTATTCACGGGCTCATGGGTGGCAGACTCATAACCTATCTTCATACCTTCCATGAACCCACCACCAACACTTAGCTTATTTTTCCTTCGCGGATTCACGGACTCGCGGACTCATAATATTGTAACCTTCCTTTCATAAGTCTATCCGAGAAATCTCAACACTTAACTATTTTTCCATCTACGCGGATTTGCGGACTCATAATCTTGTAACCTTCCTTTCATAAGTCCGTCCAAGAAGTCTCAACACTTAACCATTTTTTTCCATCTATAGAGACTCCTAGACTCATAATTTTGTAACCTTCCTTTCATACGTTCGTCCAAGAAGTCTCAACACTTAACCATTTTTTTCCATCTACCCAGACTCACAGACTCATAATCTTGTAACCTTCCTTTCATAATTTCGTCTGAGAAGTCTTAAAACTTAACCATTCTTCCATCTCTTACCGTAGTTTCGTGGGACTGACAGTTGGCCTGCCACATGGCTTCACATCACCTGTCAATTTTCATCCCATCCAACATGTACCTGCCACTGTGGCAATACACGTCTTTCTTCTACCACGTCAACTGACATGTGGCATCCATGTCATGCTGACATCATCGTATGGAAAAATACCCAAGTTTTTCCGATTTTTCTTATGTTTGAAATTTCCAAAAAGGCTCAATTCTTCACATTACCCATCAAATTTCTCTCAATTTTATTGCAGTAATTTAATAAAACAAGTTGCATACATACTCTAAAAATTAATTTTCTGTGAATTTCCACTTCAACATTCTGCTAACTTGGCCCATCCAGGCTTAGTGTTGAAAACTAGGCTCTGATACCACTTTATAACATTCCCATTCACCTAGGTTGGGCCACGCCACACAAAACTCTCTCTCTCTTTTTTTTTTTACAGCTCTAATACCACTTTTTAATGTCCCCATTACCAACAACTCAAAGAAATTGCTCTGATACCACATTGTACCATTCTCAATCACCTGTTGGGCTATGCCACTTAAAATTTTGAACTTTGATACTAATTTGAATCATAAAAATATTATGAAAATGCACAGATTCATACAAAATAATAATAGAAAATATGCATACAACATATGCAAGAAAACCCATGAAAACAAATGCATAAATAATAATGCACCACCTGAGTTAACACGCAATTAAATTACTGAAATGTTCTACATATGAAAAGAGTTGAGCATAATAATAATAATAATTTATAAACACCATTATCATAGAGATTCCATAGTAGACAACACATAATTATACACGTCGTAAATAAAATAAGCACATGAAAGATACTTATCTCATGAAATAAACACCAACTGCATGCAGACCTTCCACGTTCCTCCCAGCCTTAGACCACACCACTCATAAAATCTCGGCAGTGGTTTACCCTCGAGCTAGGGATAAATTCCACCTGGGTAAAGGATTTCTATCCAAGCTAAGGTCTCTTTGACAATATACAACTTAGACACGTGTGCCAACTCAAACTAATAGCCTACAGTCCCTCATTCCCCACATGCATGTCCCACCCCAGGAAGTGTGCCCCTTCTCTGCTAAAAAATCCTTTGGTTGCCCCACATCCCTTCTAGGGCTTCAACAACAAGATGAAAAAGAAGTCTTAGAGCCCTATAATTGCAATTTGGCACCTTGGGAAATCAATTCCCAGTAGTTCTCTCACCTGGAGAAATGATCACGAGCCTGTCAACCTGCTTCTTTCATGTCCTACGGGCCTGAAAACCCACTTCTTCATTGTCTTATGGGCCTGACAACCCGCCTCTTCAGTCCAGCTCCAAAACTAACCAAAGTCCTGATACAGGTGCAGATACAGGTGTTTGTAGCATGAAGGTACAAATTAAAGTCCCCTAGAGTTAGTGAGGTGCGAACGATAATGGAAAGATGCCCCCCAAAGGAACTAAATTTCCCCAATTATATTTCATGTTCCCACTTGACACTTGTCATGTTGGGAATTATCTTGGTTCCACCTGGATTCCCTCACAAGGTGATATGTTCCTCAACATAATGACTTAGGATATATTTAAATATCCATACTTTATACTTTATACATTTTTGGGAATATTAATAAAATAATCCTTTGGGCTTAAGCCCCCTAGCTTAGCCCCCTTTTCCCATTTTGGTGGAGTTTAGGCCCCCATACTATTTTACATGGCTGGTCTGCAATAGTGACGTGTTTTCGTTAAAACTGAGTGTGATTACATTTTACAAAATTATGTTCGTTGGCCTTTCAACTTCTAGCTCACTAACCCAATAACCATACAGGAACTCTAGCCCCAAAGTATCATGGTTCATCATCCTTTATATACACTTACATTTATATTTACAATGGGGTTTGGTTTAGGGGTATTACACAATGTTCTTACTAGGATCACGTAGAAGCATTGCACTATCAAACCAAAGTGTCTCCAATCTGCTCCATTGTGAGGGCATATAATCCATATTTCCCTCAAAAAGGTTCAATTGTGACTGATCTCCAAATTATCCTTGACCTTGCTAACCACAAAGATAGGAATATCACCGACACAAAAATCATTCTTGCTAGCAGATGCAACTGCTCCAATGGCCGTTCTTTCTTTTCCCCTAGAACTGAGTTTTGAAAAGAGTGCAACACAGGGGATTCCCTTCCTTCAGTAACTAGAGGAGAATTGGCCTTATCCTTTGAGACCTGGTTCTTTACTCACTGTTTTTTTTTTGCAAAACTTCAAAGTACAGTCCACAAGGATATGACCCACCCATGTCAACGGGAACAACAGAAAGACATGTTGATATAGTCCAATGGATGTGTATAAGATTTCTCCCCCAACATCAGATCAATAAATTCATAAAGACCATGTTGAGGATCCAATTCAACATGGATTTGAGCCAAAATTATGAAATTATGAGATTTATAACTAAGATCTGAGGTGATGAATTCTCCTAAAGCCTCACCAATATCCTTTAACCCATCATTGAGGTGATGAATTCTCCTAAAGCCTCACCAATATCCTTTAACCCATCATCAGTCCAAATTTCTAGTGGGAGATTGGATAATTTAATCCAGGTAGACATACTAGATAGGGATTCCTCCTTGGCATCAAAGAGCAGGTGCCAGGAATTAGCACATAATAAATGACGGTCCCAATACCAACACCATGTTAAAGCAGCTCCAACATCTTCTCGTGACTAAAAAATAAACTTGATACATCCACATGAGAGATGGAAGATCAGAGAATAACCAATTAAAGAGACCTAATTCACTTCAATCCAAGAG
Source organism: Picea sitchensis (assembly GCA_010110895.2). Classification (NCBI taxonomy): domain Eukaryota; kingdom Viridiplantae; phylum Streptophyta; class Pinopsida; order Pinales; family Pinaceae; genus Picea; species Picea sitchensis. The sequence goes on along the minus strand of SNQJ01S0023165.1, from coordinate 10,075 downwards.
TTTAAAGAACCCACCAACGTTCTTCATCCACAAAACTTTCCCATGAAAGCTCAACCCTCTAGAGCAACAATTTAATTGACCTGCAAGTCCTCCCCCACCACTAGTGAAACACCTCCCCCACTAGACTTCACAACTTTCATGTGCTTCTTGCCAGGCCTCCTTCACACACAAGGATCTCCACCTCCTTGAAGCTTGGTTAACCTTAAATTGCTTCCCACAAACCCTAAATGAACCTCGCTTCCATGAATCTGCATAGGATTTTTCACTGCTCTCGACTCTAGAATGGAAAAAATAGATTGAAAAGATCTAGTATTCACCCCTTCTTGATTCCGCAAGGGCTCATGTGAGACCTCCCCCTTAAAAACTTCGATAGATTGTATTGGAACTAGATTAGATTGTCCCAAAGAATCCTTGAAAGTTCCCAACCTAACTGAATTTGTACATGTTTCAATTGAATAGCACCTAACGCAGTTGTCCGAAGTAGGAGAACTGACATCCATTGAGGGTAGATCACATGCCAAAACCACTGATAGATTTGCAAAACTCTATCCTCTAAATAATCTACCAACAATAGATAATCATCCATCTCAATGGGCTCACGACCAAAACAAAGACACCTACTACTCTAGTCAAGCGAGCCTTGTGCATAACCCTAAAAACCCTCGATGACCATCTCTTCCAAATTCACCACACATATAAACAATTGAGATTAAATTTATTGTTATTATATATATTATAAAGTACTTTTATTTCAATATATAAATAATCTTGTTTTTTTTTTTTTGTAATCTTGAACCTTTTTTACTTGGCGAGGGATTGCCTTGGCTAAGATGCCATGACCCAGGGGCATCTAAGCCGTCAAAGTCAACCGGGGATCGCACCCGGCTTGGACCACACAAACCCTTAACATGGCTAGATTTGAGGTGTCCCCAAGGGTTTCAAACTGATGATTTTCACTTACAGAGTGCCTTAACAATGCACTCACTCACCAACTGCTCTAGACCTCGGGGACAATATGATCTTGTTATTATAATATTATTTTTATATAAAATTATTTTTATATAAAATTATTTGTGGATTATTATTATTATTTAGTTGTTATTAAATTTATTAGTATTTTAGTTTTAGTTTTGAATAAATATTATATTATTGTTTTATATTTAATAAAGATGTGTATAAGGAGGTGATCACTCTAATCTAGAAGATTGTTAAAATAAGAACACACTCTCCTGAATTGAACAATTCCCAAAACCCCATGGGATGAAATTTTGTGACACTAATAGGATTGAAAATGAAAATTTATCTTAAAGTGTCATGCTTATATCCAAATTATATCACAATTTCAAAATATTTGTGACATGCGGACCTCCTTAACCTTCTAAGTCATCAAAACTATGGTGATATTGGAATGTTTCTCTTAATACTTTTTTTAAATAAAAATAAAATTCTAAAAAAATCCAAGTAGTCTTTTACCTTTTTTAAGGTCGAATATACTAATTCTGGTCTTAGAAGATATTAATCATCATCATCATAATCATAAAAATTGGTTCAGATTTCTTTTATTTTAATATTTAATTTAATATGATTATTATATTCATAAAAAAATATTAATCATTATTATTATTTCATTGAGATTCAATCTTATTATTTTATCATTTTTTTTTTATAAATGTTACATTAATGATTATTATTTTATTTATATATTTTTAAGGTTGGTTCATGTATATATGTATTAGTTATTTATACTAATTAATTTACAGTTTCTGTCCAGACACGTCCTTCGCTCCTCAAATAATTAGTTTTAACATATTTTATAACAATGAGATGACAAATTTGAGATTTGGGATGACACATTTGAGATTTGGAATGCTCCGTCACAAAATATAAGCACGGTGTTTTTTCTCAAATAGAGTTACCTACTAATGCTTCAAATTATTTTATTTTTAATTATATTAAAAATATACTGATGTGGCAATGGACTATGTAGGGTCGGTGAGAATGAAAAATGACGAATAGAGTATGTGGAGCGCAGCGTAGAGTGGATTAAGAATCATGAGAAGTGGGTGGCCTCTTGTCATATTCACTCGACCAAGCACGAATGCAATTCTTTTTAATATCAATATTAAAAACAATTTTATTTAAAATTTAAAAATATTTGATATAAACAAAATAGAATTAATGAATTCATATATAATAAATAATAAATAATAAATAATAAATAATAAATAATAATATAATTCTTCGTATGGGCCTCTATGATGAGTACTTTGGTGGGTCCAACACCTGAGGATGGTTTGCCAGCTATAGAATTGTGACAGTGTTGGGCCTCAAATTTGAGACTGCAAGTATGCTAGAGCAGGGGKGTTCCCACGAAACGAACGTCCCACTGCATGGAGATTTGGATCGACAAATCATTCACCAGAGCTTCGATTTAAATGACAATAACTCCTTGCTCGTCTCAGCCTTCCCCCGCCTTGATTAACCTCGGTATGATGGGCAAGCCATTGTGGAAAACAAATTCAAAGCAGCTCAGTGGAGCAAAAGATTTTCCGCAGAGACAAAGTCTACATTCTATCTTTAGCATTGCTTTAGTGAGGGATGAGTGGACTCTTCGCCGCTGTAGGAGGATTGCTCACCCTCTCGCCCAATTTACCAACTCAACTCTTTGAGCTTCTGTAAGAGCCCCGATGACACCTCGTAAAGGCTATCCCAGAGGGTATCTCCATGGAACATGAGCTCTTGCTGAGACTTCATCCCACCAAGCAGGAGACGACCCACCAACTTCTAGAGTTCAATAATAAGCGTACAATGCCGCAATCTACTATCATGCAGTCACTCTGTCGTGCTTTCAAGCACATATGAATGATGTCGAAGCCAAAGTTAGTATGGAGAGAACAATGACAACGAACTCTTAGGTGGCCAAAGCAACTATAAGATGGGTTCTCGACGTCGACAACACCCGCACTCGTGAAACTAAGTATTGGAAAACTGTGGAATTATATTAGCATATTAAGACCTTTTGGGGATAGATGCTCCAGACCCACGAAGACACCCAGAACACAATCCAACTACAACTGGATGGCTTGCATTCGCTAATGAGGGAAGTTATTTCTCGCCTCCGTCCTCCAGTACTATCATGTCGGCCTCTGCTAAAAAAAACACCACAAGTCTACCTCAAGACCCGCCAGCGACGCGACGCCTCTAACTCCATGACCAACAAGTACTCCTATTCAATTTTGAATGCATAGCAACAAACGAGACGACACTAGAGTCCTCTCCACTACTTATTCTGGGTTTTACACTGTTTATCTAGTTTTTAAGACTCTTTTGAAAAACATTAAGCAAATTGTATGGACAAAAGACTTATTCCTTAGCTGTTAGTCAAGTTTCCCTAGTGGCAGGGCAACAACAAAGAACTTTTGTATGTATGATATCATGTTAGAATAATATAACTTTTGCTCGCGAGCTTACAATAATAATAATATAATTAAATAATATTTGATATAATAATGGTGATAAGTATGAAAGAATAAAATTTTGGAGGATTATTTTATATATTATATTTTTTTTGATAAAATAATTGTAATGAATATAGGTGATGCTTTCCCTAGTGGATGACATTTTCTAATAAACTAGTGTGTCTAATCCAAAAGGATATTTTACCATACTTCTACTTGCATGAAACTAGCTAAATGCCCAATAACATTGACTTCAAGTGATTGAACTTTAAGTTTTTTATATTAAATATATGTATGTATTAATTATTATATTAATTATGTCCATTACAAATATTATGTCTTTCCACTTTTATATATTTTAGTTCATTAAAAGTTTGTTTCAAATTTGTAATGCCCATCCTAATGTTAATCTCTTAATATAAGAAAGTTTATGCAAAAGATGGGAAAAAAAAAAAAAACATTTAAAGTTATATTATGTCTTTCCACTTTTCTATATTTTATTTCATTAAAAGTTTATTTCAAATTTGTAATACCCATCCTAGTGTTAATCTCTTAATATAACAAAGTTTATGTAAAAGATGGAAAATAAAACATTTAAAGTTATGTTGTTTTAAATGTATTTAGTTAAACTTGGCAAATTGCCCAATGTTGTACAATATAATAATAATAAAAAATTAAATTGAGTAGTTACATTTTCCTTTTTAACAAGTATTTTTATTTTGTTTTTATATAATAATTTAGATAATATTCTATATTTTTTTATCTATATTTTTAAATTTGAAGGTAATTTACATTTTTGGAGTTCAGTGTATCACCAAATCATCATTCTATATCTATTTAATTCTGAATATATCAAGTATTTTGAGGGATACAATCTTTAGAAGTGCAAATCTTTTTTAAAATTCAAAACTTAAAAAAAATTAAAAATTTACACCTCTAAAGATTTGATCCCTTTAAACACTTAATAAATCCAAAATTAAATAAATCTAAACTAGTTAAAATCTTTAATCACTAAACTAGCTACATGCAAAAGATAAACTTATTTTTACCTCTACATAAATATAACTTGTTATCTTTTCTATATAGAATGAACCTTCACAAGTTTGACCCATTCCCTTGTGATTATACAAGCCTTAAGTGGCCTTCGAACTGATAAGGTGTGTGTAATCCCACAAATGTTGCTCCCATTTGCACGGTGAACTGGTTTAGAGAATATAAAGGTCGAATAGATTCAAACTCAAACCCGCGGTCTGGGTACAAATTTCTCTTTTCTCCGATTGATCCCGAGGCCTGAGGCACAAGGTTTCGAACCCAAGGCCTATGATGCCCTCTGCGATGAGGCTCAAGGAAGTATTAAGTTTTAAAAACAATAAATGTTAACACCAGCGAGCGATTAGTTTAAAATATACTAATAAACATATATATAAAACAAATTTTACATAGGCGTATATCACATTTTAAAGCTCTATTCTTTTATTAACTCTTTATGTAATTACAACCAATGTGATTATAATAAAAATCACAATTCACGTGTATAAATAAAAATCACTATGCAAATATATTTAAATATATATCGCAAATAAAAAACACAATTCACGTGTATAAATAAAATTCGCTATGGGAATATATTTAAATATATATCCTTATGCATATATAAATAGAAACCACTCTACCTATATATATTCACTAAGTAAAGTAGATAGAAAACGAAAATTCTACATATAAGTTTATTAACCTATATATATTATATTAGAGGTTACAAAGTCTAA
>SNQJ01S0023164.1:97298-114581 GCA_010110895.2 Picea sitchensis | reverse complement strand
ATAGAGAAATTTAATCATTTTTAACCATATAATCCAAGTGTTATATCAATGTGGCATTATCATCCAATAACTGCAAAGTAAATAAGTAATGAACAAATGAACAATCATACACATACATAGTACATCGGTGTTTTAAATGGAAACCCAAACTGAGAGAAAACCACAGAATGTGTTTTCTTATATGTCTTGAAGAACTACATTCATTGGAAGCACCAACATCCTTTGTTTTCTAGCTACAACTGGAAGGAGGCTCCAACCTCCTAGTTTCTCAGGCTATAAACTGAGGGAATCTCCAACTCCCCAATTCTCTAGCTACAACTAGAAAGAGTTTACAACCCCCTATGTTCTTCGACTACAACCAGAAGGTGGCTACAACCACCTGTCATTGCCCTGTCTTTCCACCCTGAAGTAGAAGCAGAATTATGGAACCACTATCACACCATCACTGTGAGATATACCACTGTAAACCTATACCAATAAATCTAAACCATGCATCAACCATGCATCAACCTGTACCATAAACAAGTGCATCAACCATGCACCAACCTGTACCATAAACAAGTGCATCAACCATGCACCAACCTGTACCAAACAACCTATGATCAAATTGTACCATAAACAAGTGCATCCAACCATGTACTAAGTATGTAGCAATTATGTGTCAACTACTAATCAACTATGACTCATCAATATGTACCAACATCATCAAGTATGCACCTAATGTATGTGCCAACTCATCAACTACTTGTCTTAACCATGTACTCAACATGTACCTCAACCAAAAGAATTCATCAATTTCATCATACAAATCTGATTTGTAGATGTGTAATATACCTGGTGTATATGATCACATTCTTGCAAACTTTCCTTAACTTTAGCAACAAGTGACTAACATTTTCATCAACAATTTCTTTAGTTTCACATGCCTAGTTTTGGATTAGTCAACAACCCTAACTTAAATTAATCATAACTTTGTACCTGTAATGTATAAATATATGAAACCGATACACAATGTTAGTCAGTGTGTTTTATTCAATTCCTCTAGGTTTCACTACTTGAAACCTCTCAGAAAAGGAGTTATAGAAAAAATGGCATACCTTGTTGAATTCTGGCTTATTCTAGAGAGCGACCTTGTAGAGCATTCTCCACACATAATATTTGTTGAATTGATCTGAAATTGTTACAAAGAATACTAAAGATTGTACCCTATCCAAAAAAATTGGTTTCACTACATTTTGATTTGTTATTAAGAAGTTATGACGTTTTTACCTGAAACACATGTTTTTGACTAGTTTCAGGACTAGCCATAAACCTTATTTTCCATGGAGTGTAACTCTAAAAATACAATGACCCACAAGCTAAATTTTTTACCATAGATACTTGGATATGTGTTCTCAATGTCATAGAAATTTCACTATCTGAATAATTATAGAAAAAATGTTATAGCGAAAATGGTGAGATGACATGTAAATAACATACCTTAGAAAACACCATCAAAAGAATTTATCCTTCCTTGAATTTCGGCCTTATTTTCTTCACCTTCCCTCAGAATTTTAGCTTAGATATCCTAGGTTACCTCATACACCTATATATATTCAATATGTTCAAGTGTTATTGAAATGAGAGAGCCTTGCCTCTTATTTATACTCCCTAAGTAGCTTCCTTAAAAACATCTTCTAGGTCACTTAGCCCCACTTTCCTTATTTTAGGGTTAACCCACTTCTAATTTATCCATTAAATTTATTATCGAAATAATTTATTTTGTATTCACTTTGAATTTTAATACACTCATTAGTTCACTTTATTATTTACCTTTTCAAATGTCTTAAACCACTTTGACTACTTTGACCTTTTGGGGCTTCTAGATGACATATGAGGGTCCTCCAACTTTGTAAGGCTATAAATCTCAAACCGTGAGGAGTTATGTGATGTTCCACATACCACTAGAAATGGAATGACATGTACTATCCATATATAATAGTATTATCTAAAAATATATCATAATTCATACCATTATCCATCAAACAAACTTGGGCCCATTACCCAAACTTGGGGTCTCCAACTTCTCATGGCCATAACTCTGTAACCATGAGGAGTTATGTGACGTTACACATACCACAGGAAATGGAATGACAAGAACTATCCATATAGGATAGTTTACCTAACAAATTCATTATCCGTCATCTCATTATTCCATAATTAAGCATGGGTTCTCTTACTCTGCAAAGCGTCTTCCCGTGAGGGCTTTCACCATAAGGGGACCACTTTGGAGTTCATCCATATTTACTTCTTATCAACCATGACAAGACAATAATGATTCATCTTTACATCAAACAATATTCAGTCCATTACCCAAACCTTTTTCCTGCAGGTCTTTCTTCAAGGGTTGACATCAATGACAACCAACCTTAATCAACAATAGGTGGGATGTCACCCTTCTCATGGAACCGTTGGTAATGGAGAGACTCCAGGTATAACCTGGTATAAAAGAAATAAATTCATAACCAAACATTAAGGCCATATATAAATCACCGTGTGTATCCATGTCTAAATCGTTGTTCAACAAATCCACTGAGTAACTATACTTAAAAGGAAAATAATTGAACCTTTAACTAATAAATCTTTGTCCAGCAAGATGCTGTGAAAAAAAAAACCTTCAAAGGTGCAATTAAAATCAACTCATCACAGCTTGGACAATCACTATCACTATAAAATCCCCATCACACAGTATAAATTTTTTTTTCTGTCCTCTATACATAGAGTCACACTGGCATCACTTAGAATTGCGTTGTCACTCAAAAACAATTCTTCGTTGTCCATTAATGAATATAAATTGTTGTCGTGCCAGAATTGTAAAATAATTGTCATACTAGAAAAATAATATCTTTGTCATACCAGGAAATAAATTCGATGTCCTACCATGAATATAAAATCGTCATTAATCAATACCAATAAAGTTGGTGTCCTAATATGACTATTAAGCTCACAATCGTAGATAGATAGGAAATCTCTATCATAGATTGCTATTGTTGTTCATTAAAGGATGGATTTCTAGCACTGATGCACAGAGTTAAATGTCAAGTGGTAAAATAGCAGTGGTAAGGATATCATGCAGAGGTTGCAGGGTAAGGTCTCCATGGTAAAATCGTAAGGGTAAATCAATAAATTAAAACATTGTCACAGTATAACAGTTGCAATCACTATCTAATAAAATAATAGTCACTACCTAATAAATCACAATAAATAATAAAATGAAGTCAATAAATGTAATGACAGTCAAATACAAGGGTAAGTTCACAGGGTAACATTCACTAGTAAAAAGTAATAAATTATAGAGAAAGACGCAGGCCAGAGGTGTTAAAACGTAAGGTAAATTCACATTCAAATAAATTAAATTGCAGAGTTAAAAAATTGGGGACACAGTTAAAAACGTAGAGGGAATTTAGTGGTTCGTGGATAGGAAGGAAAAACGACCAATGAGATAATCAATCGCAAAAAGGCGCAAGACAATTTCTCAACCAAGAACAATTAACACAGGTAGTTAGTTGGGCAAAACATCCTTCGCTCATCATCCATGCAAAAAAAATAAGGGCATCGGGATCTATAGGTCTATTAACACCAAAGTGATGACCATTGATCCAGCTATTGGTTGACTTCTCAGGTGTGGACTGATGAACTAGGGATGAGGACGAAGTAAAAAGCACAATTTTTCACAACAAATCAATAAAATCAAAAGGAAAACCACAACATTGATGGATAAAATGCCTAGGGAATCGAGTCAAGCAACGAGCTTAAGGCTATGGGGAATTTAAGTTCTCGATTAAAATGCTAAGTCAAACATCTTCCTTACACAGTTAAAAGTACATAAATGAAAGTGTAAGGTCAATAGTAATCTACCATGCTAAGTAAAGGCATGTGTACCATAACCCAAGTCAACTGCTCTGAGTTGTTGTCCCACACGCTCCATGCAGCTCCCACTTGGTGACCCTGTGACTTCACCGGTACCTCCTAGCCAACGTTAGGGGTACTCTTCTTCCCCTTAGCACCCCGAGATGCAAAGTGGCCACATAGACTAAACTAGAGAACAACTAGCTCCCAGCTCGCCTCGCAAGGCCAAGCTACCACTCCTCACCGAGATGGGTATTCCAACTCCCACAAGATAAGTCAGTCAAGTCTAAAATTCTGCAGCATAACGTTACACATAACTGAAGAGATCCATCCTTCTCCTCCTCCCTCATTTATATAGAGTTTCTGAGTCATTTTCTTTCCCAATTTACCATTTAATTTATTATTCAAAATTTAATTTAGAATAATCCTCCCCATACATGTGTCACCGATCCCTTTCGTTGCACCAAAAATTAATTTCATTAATTATTTAAACACTCCTATTTTCCTCACCCACCTAAAATCATTCCTAGAATCACTACTAGGTGTATTCATACTCCCTTACACATTTTAATGACTTACCCCCTTACTAATTACTAGTTCAGTTCAATTTAGAAAGTTCTGAATGGCGAGATACCTTACTAAGTTAGTCATTCTATTTTTTCCTTATGTTTCCCTTTCTCTTAAAGTTTCCCCACCATTTCCCCTTAGTTTCCTAATTCTTTTAAATTTCCCACTTTACCTTTTTATCTAAAACTCAAATTAACAAGCGTAGGAAATTACCCTTTCCCCCTTTTTCTTTTTAGTTAATAACTTTAATTAGTATAAGTAGAAAAAAAATCGATTCCCTTTTAAAATTCAAATACCTCAATAATTTGATTTTAATAATTTAATTGAATTTCTTACCCCCTTTTCATCACATGTTTAATGATGATTATTATTATTTTTATTTTTACCACAAGTATTACTTTAGACGTATATTTTAATTTCAGAGGTTGGGCGACATTTTATTAGGGAAATTATTTTTAAATATTTCTTATCACATTATTCGTTCTAAGGCCATCTAGGTTTATTCACTTAGTTAACAATGTGACATGCCCTTCAGAACACACTGGGTGATCTAAGGGTGCCACTCGCCTATTTCTATTTTCCTTGCATGACATGCCCTTCAGAATGCACTACGTGCTCCAAGGGTGCCACTTGCCTCATTCTGTTTTTATTGCGCGACGTGCCCTTCAGGATGCACTATGTGCTCCAAGGGTGCCACTCACCTCTTTCTGTTTTTCTTGTGCAACATGCCCTTTAGGATGCACTACGTGCTCCAAGGGTTCCACTCGCCTCTTGGATGACTTGGTAGACATCAAAAACCCCTGGAGCGAACACTCCATCAGGTGATCTTCTGGGATACTAAGGGCCTCTAAGGAATAAGGCCCCTACCTTATTGCATGACCCTTAGAATCATCATGAGAGACTGTCGCAATCTTCCCTCACAACATCGTGGGTCTTCCCGAACTAGGTAATCATTAACCCATAGTTCGAGCAACAACGAGAGTGCTAGTAGGTTGTGGCAGGGCTGTTGTCCACACCTCTCCCTCAACGTCTCTAGTAGTCGTGCGTAACTCCTCTACTCCACATGTGAGTCTGGTCGGGAAGCTATCGTCATCCTGCATCATCAACGAATTGTGTCAAAATAAAATCCATAATCATAACATCTAATCAGATGCACATATGTCATATATACAACAATAAAACCCCAATAGTCCACTCCGTGACTCGATCCAGAGTCCAAAGGTTTTATCGATGCCTCAACATCCTCGAGGTCCAAATCCTGCACACTCAGGAGAACTGAGTCAATAACACCTGTCTAAGTCAGTACATCAAAATAACATATAATCACATCCATAATGCCTCATAATCATAATCAAGGGCCAATAGTATAATAATCCAGATCACTTGCAAGAAAGTGTCCTCAAAGAATAAGTTCGCTCCATGTGCGCAAGAGCAGGAAGTTACATACACCCCCTCTTGGTCTAAAATTCATCCCGAAGTTTCACAGTATATAAGTGCCGAAATAATATTTATCACAGTGTCATAAGTCTATCTATCAAACAAGAATGGAAATTGTTGTTGCATATGATATGCGTCCTCCCAAGTCATCGAGTGCGGACTATAGTTGTCCCACTGGACCTTGACCTAATCTACCATTCAATGCCATAGCTGTTGAATGAGATTATCCAAGATGCGAATTAGCTCAGCCGTGAGCGTCCCCTCATCTGATACCTGCAAGGAACTCATGTCAATAAAACGTGTAGGGTCACTAATATAATGTTTCAAAATAGATACATGAAAAATGTCGTGCATACACCTCAAAGAATCAGACAAGGCTAGCCGATAAACTACGAGACCCTTTATCTCCACAATATCGAAAGGTCCCACGAACCTAGGAGAGAGTTTATCTCCCTTTCCAAACTTAATCAAACTCTTATGTGGTTTTACGAGCAATTATAATCGATCGCCAACTTCGTAACTATGGTCGACATGGTGCACATCAACATAACTCTTATGTCGATCATGCGCTTCTTTGATCCTTTATCTTATTGTTTTCATTTGATATTCTATCTCTTAGGTTGTTTCTAGTCCCACCAAGACCCTATCCTCGATCCCATCCCAACTTAAAGGCATTCAACACGATCACCCGTAAAGAAAATCGAAAGGCGCCATCTTAATGGTGCTTTGGTAATTGTTGTTACATGCGAATTCTACTAGTGGTAATAATTCTTCCCAACGCATCTGTTGGTCCATCACATACATGCATAGCATGTCTTCCAAGATTTGGTTCATTCGTTTAGTTTGTCCATCAGTCTCCAGGTGACACATAGTACTAAATTTAAGTTGGGTCCCCAAGGCCTCTTGGAAACTAGTCCAATAAACATCGATCCTCGATCATATATAATCCTCTTAGGTATGCCATGCAACCTCACAATCTCACTGATGAAAACTCTAGCTATGTCAGGTGCTTGATATGTCGTACGCACATGGATAAATGAGCACTCTTCAGCAAAGTCTTGACTACCACAAAAAAATGAGTTGTCTCTCCTTGCCGTCAGTGGAAATCCAAGAATGAAATCCTTCCAAATAACCTCCCATTTTGATTCTGGAATAGCGTGTGGCTGTAGTAATCTTGCTAGATGTATATGTTCATCTTTTATGATGACATTCTAGACATATGGCCACATAGTTGAGTATGTTTTCCTTCATTCATTTCCAAAAGAATAAGGGTTTAAGGTCTTCCCTCATCTTCGTGACTCCTGGGTAAGTCATGTACACTACTCTATTAGCCTTGTTTAGGATCAAACTCCTCAACTCGTTGTGCGGTGGTACATAAATTCAATTTTTAAATCTCAGTAGTCCATTGTTGCCCAACATAAATCCTTCAATTATTGGTAGCATCATTGTGTTTTGTCTGATAAAATCCTTGACCTCTTTGTACTAGTCATCATCACACTGTAAAGTTAGAATATTTTCACATAGATTGATTTGAAGAGGCAACACCGAAATGATGTGTGGTCTCCGACTTAATGCGTCTACCACTCGGTTCACTGTTCCTTTTATGTAAGCAATCTTTAAATCATACTCGCTAATCATTTCCGACCAACGTCGTTGTCGCGTGTTTAGGTCACTTTGCGTAAAGATGTGTTGTAGTCCACAGTGGTCCGTTTTTAGTTCCAATTTTCATCTAATAAGGTAGTGTCTCCAAACCTTCAAGGCATATACAATGGCTAATAACTCCAAATTGTGTGTCGCATAGTTCCCGTCATGGCTTCTCAATTTCCTTGAGATGTAAGCGATCACTCGATCATCTTGCATCAAGACTCTGCCTAAGCCTTCCTTGTATGTGTTAGTGCATACCAAGAAGTCTATGTCCATGTCAAGAACCTTTAGTATCGGTGTTGTTGTCAAAAACTCCTTGAGCCTCCAAAATTCCTCTGCACATTTCTGAGTCCAAACAAACTTCTTGTTCTCCTTCTGTAATTCTATAATCGGATTCGCTATCTTTGAGAATCCCTTGATGAAATGTTGGTAGTATTCTGCTAAATCAATGAGGCTATGCACTTCTGGGACATTCGTTAGTGCAGGCCATTCTATTATAGCCTCGAATTTTGTTGGATCCATGATGATACCTTCGTCGGAGATGACATGTCCTCAGTAGTAAATGTTCGATTGATAAAATGAGAATTTGGACAATTTCCCGTACAATTTGTGCTCTCGCAGATACTGTAGTACTAAGAGAAAGTGCTCATCATGCTCCTCCGTTGTCCGAGAGTAAATCCAAATATCGTTAATGAATACATGGACAAACTTTTCCAAGTACTCGCGAAACACCCTGTTCATCAAACTCATAAATACCCCTGGGGAATTTGTCAGTCCAAATGGTAAAACAATAAACTTGTAATCTCCAAATCTTTTTTTTAAGGTGGTCTTAGGGATGTCATTCTCCTTGATCCTTAACTGGTGATACGCTGATCAAAAATTGATCTTGGAAAACACCATCGCACCCTTCATATGATCTAACAGATCATCAATCCTTGGAAATGGATGTTGCTTCATGATCATTTCCTTGCTCAATTGACGGTAGTCAACGCACATTCTCCACGACCCATCCTTATTTCGTATGAAAATAACAGGTGCACCCCATGGTGACACACTTGGACATATAAATCCCAGGTCCAACAACTCCTTCAGTTTCATTCTCAACTCCTGGAACTCTGGGGTTGACATTCTATAAGGCTTCTCGCTATTGGTTTAGTCCTCGGTTTTATGTCTATGGTAAAATCCAATTCCCTCTCTGACGTCATCCCAGGTAACTCCTTTGGAAAGACGTCTACAAAACATCTCACCACGAGAAGGTGTTCTAGACCTTCTGCTACTTCTTTTTCATTTAACGCAAATATCACATAAATCTTACATCCCTTGCACAAGATCTTCCGTAGCTGCAAGGAAGAGATGAAACTCAAGGAAACTCCTTGGTTTCGACCTAAAATCACACGTCTTTTTCCCTCATCATTGACCAAGCTCGACCATTTCATCTTACAGTTGAGTATTGGCTCATGCGATTCCAACCAGTCCATACCGATCACGACATCATAAGGTCCTAATATCGTGATGTACAGGTTGACCCTTGTGACAAACTCTTCCAGGTTAAGGGTACAACTCGTAACCTTTCTTCCAACCTTCTGTTTGGCTCTTGAAGACATCTCTACAAAGCTAAAATCCTTTTGTTCAACTTCCTTTACCTTAATCCTTTTTAACGTTGCACTAGAAATGAAACTCTCGATAGCACCAAGATCTATCAAAACAATAAGGGTCTGGTCAACGACAATAACTAATGTCTTGAGAACATTCAAATGGTGCTCTTCCTGGCGGTTATTCACTGCTACAAGAATTTGATGGGCCTTGCCCAAATCTCCCACGGTAGTGGGTTCGGCTGATCTCGATGCTCTAGTCCTCTACACTGGGTAATCGAGTTGGTGGTGTGGCTCTCCACATGTCCAACATCCCTTCTTTGGTCCAGTACTCCTAGTACCTGAAGTAGAAGATGAAGGCCCACCGGACTGGAATCCTGGTTTGTTTTGCTGAATAGGCCTAAACTGCTGTTGTTGCAGTCGACACTGTGGCTAATGCGGTGGTCCCCGATAAGGTGTCTGCTGCTAAGGCATTGGTCCTCGAGGTGTAGTGAAAGTGGATTCTCTCTGGAAGCCATGATATATTGACGTAAGTCTGGCTGGTGTCTGATGCTGCTGCGCACCGGATGATCCCTGCCATGCCGGTCTCACTGGAGTCATGTTTTCACTCCTACTAATAATCTCCTCCTCTTCTAGGAGGGTCTTCTGGATGACATCATGCAAGGTCTGAGGCATCAAAATCCTAACCTTTGCACGTATGTTGATGTTAAGGCCAAACAAGAAACTGTTGACCTTAATTTTTTCGGTATTAAGGTGTGGAGCATACTGAAGAAACTCCATAAAAAGGGCCTCGTACTCGGGCACCGTACGTTCTCCCTGTCGTAAGGTGTTGAACTCATTGAGTTGATTCTCATTGAATTCCTTTGATAGGTACCTCTCTTGGAATTGTTCATCGAACAGTTTCCCTAACACATCTTCAACGACCATGTTCAATTTAGGAAGGACCGTCTTCGCCATAAAAGAACGCTCCCCTTCAGATGAAATTCCACCATGTGGACCTTCATGTTGGAGGTATAGTCATGAAGTGCAGACACCTCGCCGTATTCTCCAACCATGCTTCGGGGTCTGCGTCATCTGGGGCACCCAAGAACTTGGGAGATTTGACCTTCTCGAGTTCACGGTGAAATCTAACAGTACTGGTTGGGGCACTCTGTGGATCCTCAAGGGTACAGATGTCCTAGCCTCAACTTAGTACGGATGGTGAATCAAGGCCTCTGACACTCCTTGGAAGGGACTTGTCAGACCATCATCATCCCTTACAACACTCGAATCCAGCCCAAGTACTTTTTCTTCCCCTTGGGGTTAGACTCTAAGGGCGTGGACACTAGAGGCATTGCACCTCCTTCCATGACACCACAATGAGAACCTCTATGGCGTCCTCTAATCAAGATCATTGCAAGGACGCGTTAAAGTTTTTAATTAGCGCTAAGTTAATGCTCAAGGGTCTACTGTAGTGGAAAGCCTGACCAGGGTTGAACTCCGTACGAAATTAATTCTAAGTTTTAGGGAGAAATATCTCACCTCCAAACTTATTGCAAACTAAAAGAGAGTAACATTTATTTTAAATTAAATAATTTCAAAGTGGTTAGATACTCTTGAACACTACGTTTCCTTAAATTCCTTTCCACCCTTGAGTTCTTCACATTTATGATTTTAAACTACTTCACGGTTATGATTTTAAACTGAAGTTCACTCATGGAGAGCCATTATTTTAACCTTTCCTAAGAATTTCCTTCTCCGTATTGCCTTACATTGTTTTCCACTATTTATTTTATTTATGTAAACCTTCATGATTTATAACTTTGGCATTAAGTAATTGTTTTAAGGGTTAGTCACAAAATTTATAGTTCTTTCTTTTACTAAAATCTCTTATCATGGAAGACTTCATCACCAAGAATAAATTCTCATTAAACATAAATCATAAGGGTTCCTTGTAGGAAATTTCTTCAAGTCGGGGCTAACTAGACTCAAGTTTAGCAGCTCAAGGATTGATCTCAAGTGTTGCATATGATATCAATCATGTTATCTTCTTAAGCCATCTTAAATCAAGTAATATGGTTAACTGGTGACTTTAATGATGTCTTAGCTGAAAAAAATCAAGAGGCGAATTGATTCGAACATATTTTTATTTTCTTTAAAAGTGCCTCAATCCAAAATATAAAATATCTTAATTTTACCTAGGACGAGGCCTTTTTCACTATGCTTATCATAATACGTGGCATGTGAATTCCTTAAATAAATAATGGATATATCTTGGTAAATTTTACCAGTCAAATTCCTGAGCTAAAGGGGTCCCTTGTCATACACCAATTTGGTATGCTGGCTTAACCATGACCTTAAAAATAGATTATTATTATTATTATCTGTACAGTGCTTACTACAGGAATCTAAGGCAACAGAACTCAAAACACTACATAAAATTTATATTCCTTCTCATTTTAGGTTATCGATGGTGATTAGGTTGATTATAAAGGATGATCTCCATGTAACCGCAATACGTTTCTGTAAAAACCGAGTACACATCAATTTCTAAAGATGCACTGGATCACCCGAACCTTTTAATATAAAACAATTCGTTTCCAAAAAAAATTAACAAATAAGTAATATAATGGATCGACCTACGTGCTTCTCTAAGAATGGGTTGGGAAATGGCACAAAAATGGTAAAAACCCTTGTTACCAGGAATATAATTTAAGGTAGGCCTAAGGGAAATTGGAATGCTGTATAAAAATGTATTTTGAATAGACGCAATAAAAGCCCTTAGATGGTTAAAGAAAGGAGCAATTTCTTTAATTGATTTATTATGCTTTAAAGGTAAGGTAGTGGTTATTCTGATCAATAATTAGACTGATAAAATAAATGAGAGATAAGGAAATTCCAGTGGCGAATACTAAAACGATTCTCTTAAATAAGTACAGGTTTGTAGATTCACGGCTACATAAGTGGGATGTCACCCTCCTCATGGAACCGTTGGTAATGGAGAGACTCCAGGTATAACCTGGTATAAAAGCAATAAATTCATAACCAAACATTAAGGCCATATCTAAATCACCATGCGAATCCACGTCTAAATCGTTGTTCAGCAAATCTGTTGAGTAACTATACTTAAAAGGAAAAGAATTGAACCTTTCACCATTAAATCTCTGTCCAGCAAGACGCTGTGAAAAAAAAAACCTTCAAATGTGCAATTAAACTATCACATCCTGTCCAATCGTTATCGGTATAAAATCCTTGTCACGCAGTAAATACAAATTTTGTTGTCTTCTATACATAGAGTCGCTCTGGCATCACTTAGAATTACGTTGTCACTCAACAACAATGCTTCTGTCCATTAATGAATATAAATCACTATCGTGCAAGAATTGTAAAATCATTTCCATACCATAAAAATTGTTAAATATAATGTAATCTCAACAGTATGACTCTACACTGCCAGCTGTCGTGGCCAGCTGTACTTTCTATTCTTGTTTAGCTTGAGTCTATTTAGCTTAGCCATCTCCCATTGCATTGTAACTTTTTCAGACTTACTTCTCATTGTACTTCTCTTCTTCATACATTTGAATACACTGTTTTCTGTTCTATCTTTCTCTCTGCATTTCTTGCTTCAGAATTTATCATGGTATCAGAGCTTCAGCAGTAAGCCTCTTCACACAGTCTGGAGAGCAACTCGATCATCACAGTGCAGAGGTTCACGGATCTTGAGAGCACGCGACACAGACCTTTCACAAGGCTTGGAGAGCTGTCTGTAATACTCTTAAAGGATCAATGTAGGAAGCTTGCGAAGAAGAGAATGCAGAAGAAGAAACAGTAAAGATTCTTGTAATCTTTTCAAGAATCATCAAAATTCACGAAGAAGAGATTAAGAAGGAAGAAAAGTTGAAGATTTCATGGACATTTGTTCAAGTTCGTGGAAGATTGTTAAAGAAAGAAGAAGCGTTTAAAGAATTGCACGAATTCTTCAAATCTGTCAAACATTGCAGCAGAGGACAGAGAACTCGTGAAATTCTTTCAAATTTTTGAAAGATTCACAAATTTTTTTTCTTCCACAGGAGAAAATTCCTTCAAATTCAACAAAGATCGCGTCTACTGTTCAAAGAACAACCATTGAAGCTGTAAGATTCATCCTGCGAATGGATCCAGAGTGGGAAACCAGTTCAGAAGGGACGAGGAGAGCCCGGAAAAAGGAAAAAGAATTTCAACCGTCAGATCTTGCGCAAAGGATTGATAGTCGTTGGATCAACGAGAAGGTGCATGAGGTTTAGTCCTCTCGAGTGCACAGGAGAAATTTCTGACTTGTGAAGTCACGAAATCCCGACATCATCTAGACCATCCATCAAGAAACACGTGTCGAGATCTTGGCATTTCGCTGACTCACAAGGTGTAAAGGTCAGAAGACTGTCGTGAGAATTCGCGAATCGCGAAATTCCGAGTCATTCTGGACCGTTAGATCGAGATAGATCGTGAGCTGTCGATCTGATCCGATCGCAAAATTGGGAATCGAGAGTTGGACGAGCGAAGGAGACTGCTCTCCAAAACTCCGATACGGGAAATCTTGACATCACGTATCGCGAAATCCCAAGAGGACTTGTGAGTCGTCCATCTCAGAAGACAAGTGGCAGCATATCCAAGTGCCGTCAAATCAGCATATTGGAGTTCACGGTTTTGAAAGACCATCGCAACAAGAGTTCTAAACTCGCAAAATCGTGATTCACAAAATAGCGATAAGATCACAGCCGTCCATTTGTTTGGACATATGGCGGACATCAAGGAAACCGTTGGTGTTTCAGAAACCGAAGTTCTCAGTTGACAGGGAACTTTGGTGTCGCAAGTTGCGAAATCGCGAAACGACGTGGACCGTCCATCTTGAGGGGACGCATGGCGTAAATCCAAGGACTCGGGAAAAGTCCCGAAAAGGAAAGGGCCATCGACACATCGTGATTCGGCGTTTCACAAATCCTGAGGACAAGAAGCACGAGCATTTCAGAACTGCAAAGTCCGAAATCCTGACAAGAGGAAAGCTTCGTTATGGGGCCCAACTGACGTCATCTCGTCAAAACGAGGGATCAGGAATCTCCATGGGGAAATCCTCGAAGCAGACTTGAGCCGTCCATCTGTTGGGATGTGTGGCGGAGATCAAAGGAATCGGGAAAGTCATGGAAGGAAAGCGCCATCGGTAAATCAGAGATCGGAGAATCGAGGAGTCAGAAGAGCTTGTCATCAGGGTTCATGAAGTCCTGATTCACGATATCTCGATAAGATTTGGACTGTCAGATCATAGGAAGATCTGGACCAATAAATCGTCCAAAAGCAAATTTCGCATTTCGGCAATTTGAAAGGCAAAAAACCCGAAAAGCCCATAGTGTTGTAACTTTTCGTCACGTGGTCACATTGCACGGTGACTAAGGCCAAACTCAAGGCCGATAAGATCTTTTCGGCCATCGGCAAATCGACATTTCGGTGATCGGAGTTAAATACAAAATTTTCCTCTATTTTTTTTCTTTCAAAAAAAAAAATATGTCGTCTAGCAACTTAGGACCAACTCAGGGTCCGATTCTACTTAGAAAGAACTATGAGTTCTGGTCTCTTCGGATGAGATCGTTCTTGTAGCCACAAGAGTGCTAGGAGCCAGTGTATCTTGGATATGTGGAACCAGATCCAGCCGCCCTCTCTTCCATGACAAATCCACAACGAAATTCTCAGGCAACACTAAGGAACAAAGAAAATAAAGCCAAATTTTGGATTCAAAATTCTGTGAATGACTCGATTTTTTCGAAAATCACAGGCGCTGGTACTTTCAAACAGGCCTGGGATATCCTTAAATATTCCTATCAAGGAAATGACAGGGTCAAAATAGTTAAACTGCAGACCTTGAGAACACAATTCAAGACTCTAAGGATGACAGAGTCCGAAAATGTGGATCAGTTCATGACCAGAGTCATGGGAATCATGAACCAGATTAGATTGACTGGCAAAGCCATCACTGATCAACGAATTGTTGAGAAAATCCTCAAAAGTTTACCAAAGAAATTTGAAATGGTTGTCACGACAATCCTTGAATCCAAGGATCTGTTAATATTTTTAACAGATGAACTAATTGGTTCTCTGGTGACACATGAGACCAAACTGCATCTCACAGATGAGTCAATCTCCAATGCTTTCAAAACTCAATTCTCCTTCAGCAAAGGGAGAGGCAGAGGAAGAAGCAGAGGTCACCAAGGAAGAGGGAGCAATCAAAGTATCTCTCACTCTAGTGGAGGTAACAAACAACAATATCTGAATCAAAATTTCGAAGATCAAAGACAACAACAACAAAATCAACATTAGAATTTCCATCCTCAAAGAGGCAGAGGGAGAAGATCAAATGAGAAATCAAGCATACAATGCTATTACTGCAAAAAGTATGGGCACTATGAATCTGAATGTAGGAAGAAGCAAGCAGATCAACTCTTAGGAAGAGCACACGTGTCAAATCACATGGGAGAAAACTCAAGAGGTATGTTTCTTTCGTGCCACAAGACTGAACAACAACCTAAAGATCGTTGGTTGCTAGACAGTGGATGCAACAATCACATGACAGGTAACAAAGATTTACTTTCATGCAATGATTCTTCAATCTCATCTGATATTACACTTGGAAATGATTACTTAGTCAAAGTTCAAGGAAAAGGAAGTGTTCTTATTCTTACTAAACAGAATGTAAAGAAAGACATATACAATGTCTATCATGTTCTAGATTTAAAACATAATTTTCTAAGTGTAGGATAGCTCATTGAACATGGCTATAAGGTACTTTTTGAGGGAACATCTTGTAAGATTTATGACAAAATCCCAAGCACAAAATTGATTTCTAAAATCTATATGACTCCAAATAGGATGTTTCCCCTTACCCTCAGAACTGCAAATCTGATTCAACCATATGCACAAAGTGCATCCACCTTGAATGAAACTATGGTTTGGCATACAAGATTTGTACATCTACCATTTCAGAGTCTAAGTCTTCTTCAGAAGCACTCCATGGTCAAAGGTCTACCTATATTTAAAGAGAAAATTCCCCCATGTGAGTCTTGCATACTTGGAAAACACAAGAGAACTAGTTTTTCACAGTCATCCAATCAAGCCAAACAACATCTTGAACTTGTTCACACTGACCTATGTGGACCAATGCAAACAAAGTCAATAGGTGGTAGCTTTTAATTTCTAACGTTTATTGATGATTTCAGTAGAAAAATATGGATCTATTTTCTCAGACACAAGTCTGAAACTTTTACAAAATTCAAAGAATTCAAGGCAGCAGCTGAAAAACAGAGTGGCAAATATATCAAAGCACTTAGGTCAGATGGAGGAGGAGAATAGAACTCCAGAGAATTTTCAAATTTCTACAAATCACAAGGCATTATTATGCAAACCAAAATCCAGGTATACTCCACAACAGAATGGAGTGGCTGAAAGGAAAAATCAGACAATAATGAATATGGCAAGAACACTTCTCAAAGAGAAAAGTTTGTCAAATAGGTTTTGGACTGAAGCAGTAGCATGCTGAGTTTATCTCTTGAATAGATCACCAACCACAATTCTAAAGATGAAAGTTCCTCAAGAAGCATGGAGTGGGACAAAGCTCAATGTAGCCCATCTAAGGACATTTGGATGCATAGCATATGCTCACATACCTTCTAAATTAAGGAAGAAAATTGATGAAAAAAGTGAGAAATGTATTTTCACTAGATATAGTGAAACATCTAAAGCTTATAGACTTTACAATCCAATCACCAAGAAAGTAATTCTCAATAGAGATGTAAAATTTCTGGAAAATCAATTCTGGAATGATTCAGAAAATTAGCAGATGGACAGTCAAAATCCATTGCTGTCAAGTTCTGAAAATGCAGAAAATTCAGAACAACAAGTACCTCAAACTATTCTTCCAAGATTACAGGTACAAAGGCAACCTGGAAATTCTCAGGATAACTCAACTTCCAGCATAGAATCATTCTTTGAACCACATAATCAGAGAACTCGAAGTTTGAGAGAAATCAATCAGCAGTTGGATGACTTTGACCAACACAATCTTTTTTCTTTAATGTCATGTCAACCTACATATTTTAAGGAAGCAACTAAGGAGCCACATTGGGTTCAAGCCATGAACCAAGAAATTGACTCC
>SNQJ01S0023164.1:66156-82018 GCA_010110895.2 Picea sitchensis | reverse complement strand
TCTGATCTTCCTAACTGTTCGGTACAACCTGTGTATATAACCTATAGTAATATATATCTAGGTAAAACTTAAATCCTTAAGTTTACTTTCACACTGTTCTTTGGATTTTTCATTTGACAATAAATTCTCGAGCTGGTTACTTGTATGAAATAAATTATATGCCAGAAAGGTTAGGGTTAGTATAATACATATCCCATCTAGTTTTAATTACATCTTCTGTATACTTATATAACACAGTCCCATCTACAGTTAATACATACAAAGTTTCTTACTCAAGGAATACAATAAACTGTGAGAGTTATACGGTATTTTATTTCATTCCAACAACATTTAAATCAATAAAGACATTCATCTAGATTTAAAGAGATGTATTCTATTAGTCATCAAACAAATAACACTCAATCAAAGAAGGAGTATATGGACATATATGAGAAATTTCCGAACAACAAATGGAACAACCAAGTTCCTCCCAACCTTAGAACGGAACAACCAAATCTACTTGCTCCGCTCACCCCCTAGCCTGACCATGAATCCATGAGGGAAAACTCTAGAACTCCTCCTCAACTATAGTTCTTCTATTTTTAGAAAAATTATCCTTGCCTCACACTCAGAAAAACATTCATAACAAAAAGAGATAATTCTTTTCCCTAACATACTAGGCAATGTCTTTCCTCCTCTCATATTTTATATATCAAAAAACAATTTTTTCTAGGCCTTGTTCCCCTTGGGAATTTTTATAGCTTTCCAAAATGCCTGATTTTCAGGGGTTGCCAATGGCCAAATTCTTGATTAGTCACTTGTAACATTCAACCCTGTTGTAGTTCCAACATGTTCATCACTCATGGAGTCATGGTGAGCTGATTTCAACCTGGATGTTCCATTTTTCCATCAACAATAATTATAAAAATATTTGTTTCTTACAAGTTTCATAGTCAAAGAGTTAGTTAGATCAATCAAATCTTTCTCAACAATCATAATCATAAATTACAATTAATTAAATTCAAAATTTGGAATGGTCATAAATGACAATAATTTTCCAATTTCAAATTTACTAAAAATGGAAATAAATTACTAAGTATTTTCAGACTTAAAATAATTTATTTTGGGAGATGTTACAAACAATGGGTTAGAATACATAGAAAGAAATAATCACTTGAACAAATGGAAGAATGAATATAGGCACTATAAATATTACAAAGTAAGAGAGACACACACAAGGGGCTCTACACACACTTGAATTTGAGCTTAGGACATTTACATAGTCTTTATCATTTGGATATTTTCAAAGAGACATGGTCTCACATTTACATCAAAATATCAATTTACATTAACATATCAATGAAAGGTTTTAATGGTTTTTTAATTCACCTTCCTTCTCATACAAACAACTATGAGAAAACTACAAAGATGATAACAAAAGCACAAGGAGATATAGAAGAGATATTGAGATCACTCATGTAATATTTTGTCTTGTCTTGATTTTACTTGCACTATGTTTATTTATATAAAATATTGGATGAAATAATTTCAATTTACTATTTTCTCAATTTCAAAAACAATTTTCAAATTTTATAGTTTCTTATGAAATTTCAAAATGAAATATTCAAGAAAATGTGAAATAAAAATTAAATTTTATAGTTCGTCAAATTTAATAGTTTCTTATGAAATTTCACAATGAAATATTCAAGAAAATGCGAAATAAAAATTATAGTTTGTCACTTATAATTTAAATTTTGTTTTATTTGGAAATATGGTTGAAAATAGTCGAAACAAGTCATCAAATTTAATATAAGTCCAACAATGAAAATAGTCAAAACAAGTCATCAAATTTAATATAAGTAAGTGACTTTCATTAAAATTTATCAGAATTTAAAGTTTCTCTAAACCATCAATAGTCCTTTATAATGACATGGAAATGGGTCCTAGTTTTGATATGAAGTTATCATTTTTATATGAAAAAACATTTAATAGTCAAATTGCAAATAATGAACGCAATTATCCTATATGTAGTAAATTGGTTACATGCATTGAAGGATTTGTGTATACGATTTGGATAATTTGTAGGATTAATTTATAATCATCCAAATTATAGGTCAATTTAGGTTCCCTAGATACAATCTATAGGTTCTTCCCTGAAATTGTAAATAAGGCTGGTAAACTTTATTTAATTCATAAAAAATATAAGTTTTCTTAATTGAATCCAGACCATGAAAGTAAACTAAACTAGAAATGATTCTAGAAACCTAGATATTCATAAATACGTGTAATTTCAATGAAGAATATAAAATTATGGAATGTACATGTGTCACTTATTTAAATAAATAGTAATGGTATTCCATCTTGAATTATTTGTTGATGATCGGTTTTCGACATTTTCCATTTTCTAATTTTTCTTTGTTTTCTTGATTGAACTTTTATTAACTTTATGCACCCTTCACATACTAAATGACTATATTGACAACTTATGACATCTGACTGGTAGTCTTGAAAGTGAACATGAGTATCGGTTTGATGGGTTTCTTGAAAAAAATATCCTTTCAATACAATGGATCATCTTTCATATATAAAATTGTTATCATCAAAATCTTCTAATAGCCACATCTTTTGTTCTATGCATCGCATCAAATATTATTTCACATTTTCAGTTTTGTCTATAGGTGAAACCATGGAAAATACATATCCTGCAAATAATTGGATATATTGGACAACAAATATTTCGTGTTATATTATCACACAAGTACATCTACAAGTTATTTGAAAAAAATTAAAAACATAAAATATACCTTCTCTAACAAGATCAGAAACTCTATCACCATCAACTGACACTATAGTTTCATTTGATTCCATCTCCTCTGAGATTGCAAGTGGAATTTTCCCTTTTACATTAAGTTTAGAATGTCTCCAAGCTTTAACATATTCCACATTTTCGTTTTCGCAAATATCTATGGATTTTGTGTCTTCTATGTAAACTGAACAAAAACAAGACTCATTTCTTCTATCAAATGCAAACACATTTTGATAACGTTTTGTTTGAAATGAATGTATTTTTCGTGTCCCATGTATTGTACTGGTGTCATATGGGATTGATCTATTTACATCTTGGATTCCAACATACCAAAAAAATCTGCACAAGACAAGAACTTGTTAACCTGAAATCTCTCAAGAAAATGATTGAAGATTGAATATAAATTTGAACACGTCCAAATAAAAATATCCTATGTACATGTGTAACACATGTATATAAAGACACACCTGTGCACATCCCTTGACATGTTATATTCATGGCTTAGCGCCATTTTGCACAATTCAACAACTTGTTTAACATATTCAAATCCATCGACATGAGGGTTCATATGATACCTTCAAAGTTTTCATTTTACACATGCCCCTGCATCATCATGCTCTCATTTTCCATGATGAGTCTCATAAAAATTCCAACAATGTGTAATGTTGGATTTTTTATAAAGACAACATAAACAATAGAATGATCATGAAGATTTGAACTGACCCGCACACCCATCTGACCATTTCCAATGTCGATCGAATCTGATTTCGTTTTCTTTCAATGAATCATAAAATTTATCAAAACAATGGTGTAGATAATGTGTGTCGTGTGCTTGATCATCACTTATAAAAAAGTGATATTCTTCAATAACATGTTGATTGTCATCAGTGTTTTCTATGTTATCAAGACTCCATTGAGCATGTCTATATAGAACATGGAAAAATGTCGTGACTTGATCAGAATGATAATATTCACTCTATATTTCTTTTTG
The DNA here is from genome assembly GCA_010110895.2 of Picea sitchensis. Classification (NCBI taxonomy): domain Eukaryota; kingdom Viridiplantae; phylum Streptophyta; class Pinopsida; order Pinales; family Pinaceae; genus Picea; species Picea sitchensis. The sequence goes on along the minus strand of SNQJ01S0023164.1, from coordinate 78,242 downwards.
TGCAACGAATGTGTAATTCTCTGCAAAATCAACTACATACAAAATTGTCCTTGGTGGAAACACTTCACGTGATTGTTTTAATTGTAGGTCTTGCCATCAATCTCTATGTGAATGCTTTGTGTATTTATAAATTTCTTCCTCAAACTTCTTCAAAAAATATATCACACAGATTTTATCTATTATCAAATCAATCCTTTTGGAAATAACATTTGAAGAATGTGGAGCCGTGTTGTTGATATATTTGTATCTCTTCCAATTAACTGTTATATTAGAAAATGATTGATCATTCATATCAATATGATACTTTGAGAGAAAAAAACTCATATTTCCACAATGATCACATTTATTTCCACCAACACATTTGTTTTTGTAAAATAAATCATCACCTTCTCTTTCACATAGAATTTTAGATATAAAAGCAGGGAATGTAGAAGGAGGAGGTGAACTTGGCCATAAAGTTTTACCAAAATAAAAAAAAGTGTTGTAATACAACTCAAATTCCACATGATAACGACAAGAACAAGTGTCACGAACAATGATGGGTCTAACAAAACATGGTTTTTGTTGCACAAATGTATTGATGGAAATTTTAACTTCTTTGTTCTCTTCTTTGAACTTATTGAACAATTTTATTTGTGTCATTGGCAATATATGCTTTGGATGTTCTTCATTTTTTTTCCATATTATTCTTCGTCGCAACACATCCCTTGTATATGGTGAAACACGAGATTCTTCCAACCAACAATTACAGGCCAATTCTTTAATATTTTCTGCAAGTTTACCTTTGTAGGGTTGTCTAGAAATCATTGTCCAACAAGCGAGTTCATTATTTGCATCTATTTTCAATCAAAATTTTCAATGTTTTTGCAATGTTTTTCTTGACGTTCCCATCGTTTTTTCTATGTGTCCTGTCAAACGATCTTTTATATTGCTATATGAAACAACTGTTGTTTGTATCGCTCTACGTGCAACACTGACATATTTTTTTCAAGATTTTTCAAAATATTTTAATACACTAGTTATATCGTCAAAGACATTATGTTTTAGCTTTGTATCTTTGTTCGAATTTACCCAATAATGATGTAGCTTCTTTTAACTTTCTTGACTTTATTAGACAGAGTAAAAGTTGAGCTTGTATTGTTACTGATTCATCTTTGAAAAAAGTATTAGACATATTCTTAGTTCAATATCTTATATAATGCTTAGATTTTTTCTTCCCAAATTTGTGAGTATCAACATTTTATAATATTTCATCATTAATGCTGATAGATACTCCTGCATATTTCAATTTAAAGTTTATATTAAAAAACAAAACCCGAACATAAATTCACTAAATTATATATACAAGTGTTCATCTTGTATTATCTAAATTTATGTACATACCTATAGGTGATCTGTCTTCTACTTCAATTTTGGTTTCAACATCTTATTCAACATTATGAGACAAATCTATTTATGCTTTTTGAAAAACATCAAATTGTAAAATTACAATCAATTATATTAAACAATATTTTAAATTTGAACTCTATACTTTTAATATAGACAATATGTGTATGCATACATAGTTGGACTTCTTCTTGTTGAAATCTCTATTTACATTATCATCGTTTCTTTCTTCAATATTTTCACATTCTCATTTCTTTCTCCAATAATGCTCTTTCCTTTGTTTTTTATGGAGAGTATCATCTCAAGTGAGATCAAATTTTCTCTTGCAAAAACTTTGGTTTCCCATGACTTTTATAGTTATTTGTAAAATATATGTTCAACAAAGACTTCATCTTGAAAAAATGCTCAACATTTATCTTTCAACATATAAATTTTTATTCCAATAAAAACTTGAACAAAAATCAATTACTTTATTCAAGAGAAACCAAAAAGATGATTTGAAACTTTGTTTAGGTGCTTTAGAAAACCATCAAACAAGCGATGAATTGTGTTAAATGTGTTCGACTGAAAGCATATTTATACGATTTGGCGCGAAATGAAATGATATGATGTGTCTTTACATTGTTTTCGACCGACGGAATTCGCTCAACCATCTTTCGGTTGAAACAAGTTTTTTTCACCCGAAAACCATGAAAACCATTAAGTTTTGACGGTTTCCATTAGAATTTAGTCTTTTGTCCAAAAAATATTGTTTTGGCCGAAATATTCTTTCGGTCGAAAACTAGAAATTGGGACTGTCTATAGAAAACAAAGAATTTCTCCAAGCTTACCTAAAATTTGGAGGTTGCGGACTTCTGCAAATACCCATAATTTGGTTTCACAAATGACACCAACATTTGCAAAATTGAATCTACTTTCAATTCCTATAATTTGTTTTCATTTTCATTATTTTTATCTATTTTTATTTAATATTTTTTTAAAATCACTCCATAATATTGTGAGTACACATTATGATTCAGTGAAATGAAATATTCGTATCTATAAAATTTAGAAAAAATTATATTTATACTCCTTAAACTGTTCTTTTCAAAAGGGTATTTTTAGATTTTATTTTTAAGTAAAAATTAAGATAGATACAAGGTGGAGGAAAACATGTGTCTAAAATGTACAACGTTTTCATCTTGTTCAACTTAAAAAAATTCTAGAAATTAAAATATTCATCCGTTAGATTCAAAATTATAGTGATAATAAAATAGAGTCTTCGTAGATTGTTGCAGTATATTTCGTTTGTTTAAAACATAATTTTAATAATAGATACATTGTTGGAGGAAAAAATAACTCATTATCATTCCTTTCATGTTTAAGGAACATACTTTTAAACAATTGTCAAATTGACATATCAAATCTTAATAAAAAAAAATTCAAAAATATTCATTGGAAAGATAACAAAATTCTTCACAAGTTTTGTTCTTATTGTAAAGTGAAATTCTAAATAAAAAAAATAGTTTTGTATGTTGGAAGTTGAAGAAATTGTGAAAATACAGTTTTTGTTTCTCATAAAACAAGCAAAATTGACACCCATCTTCATGATTTCACCCCATGGCGCTAAATATTTCTCCAAGCTAAACCTGAAATTAGGTTATTACCAAATTGTAATTCAATAAGAAGAGATTCCCTAAAATGATTCTTGTACCCACGAAGGGTTTTACGAATTCCTGGTCATGCCTTTTTGTTTATCGAACGCTACTGCTACATTCGAAGCAGTAATGAATGATTTATTTTTTTTGTACCTATGCAATTTTGTAATTGTATTCTTTGATTATATCCTTGTTTATAGAAAGAACTAGAACTCACACCTCAAGAGCATAGAAATAGTATCAAAAATCATTCAAGATAATATGTTGTATGTGAACAAATATAAATGTAGTTTTGGAAAAAAAAGAGATAGTATTTTTGGGACATGTTGTATCGGATGAAGGAATCAAAGTTGATCCAAAGAAAATTGCAACAGTTAATGAGTGGCCTAGCCTTGAATCAAGCACATCATTACGAGGATTCATAGGTCTTACTAGGTACTACTGAAGGTTTGTTTGAAACTAAGTGCAGATTATGGCCCCATTAAAAACATTATTGGAGAAATAAGCATTTAAACGAAATGAGAAATCTGAAGTGTTTTTTAGAAGGATGAAGCTCTTCATGACATCTACCCTCGTTTTGATAGCACCCAATTTCTTCAAAACATTTGTCCTTGAATTTGATTCTTCAGGAACATGATTAGGTTCCATACTTGTGCAAGATAATAATCCCATGACATTCGAAAGTTGAAAATTGAAACCAATGGAGCAAAAAAATTCAAAATATGACAAAGAAATGTTGGCAATTATGCATTCCTTGGTTAAATGGAAAAAATATTTGTTGGGAATGAAATTTTTCATGAAAACATACCACAATAGGTTGAAGTATTTTCTAACTCAGAAGAACCCTTTATAAAAGAAGCAAAAATGGGTGAGGAAAATCTAAGTCTTTGACTTCGATATTCTTTATAAAAAAGGAAGGGACAATTTGGTTGTGGACAGGCTATCAAGGAAATTGATAGTGACTATACATTATGTGCTATTTCCATTTTCATTCCCAAACGTATCTCATAATTCCAAACTAATTATGTCAAATATCCAAAGATAATGAAACTAAAAGAGGAAGTGGAATGCAACCCAAATACAAATCCTAAATTCACTTGGGAAAATGACATATTGTGTTAGAAAAAAAGGATATTTTTACCCAACGCGTCCAAGTTCAAACTCCAATCTTTGAAGGAAAATCATGATTCTCCCACAACAGACCATGTGGAGTTTTTCAAAACTTACTTCAATATACGCCAATTCTTCTTTTGGAAGGGCATACGGTCCAACATTCAGAAATATGTGGAAGAATGCGACACATGTCAATGACAAAAATTTGAAACAATTTCTCCTCCAGGTCTTTTTCATCCTCTTCATGTTCTAGTCCAAAAATGGTATGAAATAACCATGGAGTTTATTAATGTTCTTCTTACCTCGGAAGGAAAATATTCTATAATTGTAATTGTAGATCGACTAAGCAAATATGACCACCTTTTTTTTAGATCTCTTAAAAATCCAAGGCTAGACAAAATCGTCGATAACTATGTGAAAAATATTTTTAAGTTTCATCGATTTCCAAAGGTCATCGTAAGAAACATGGATCCCAAGTTTAGTAGAAACTTTTGGAAATAAATATTTCACCAAGTGGGTACATCCTTAACCATGAGTACTCCATACCATCCCAAAAGACATGGCCAAGATGAAGTGCTTAATAAATGTCTCAAAGGGTATCTAAGGAATTTTTTGAATGATCACAAGACACAATGGATTAATTGGTTACATCTGGAAGAATGGTGGTACAATAGTACATACCATACCTCAGCAAAAAATTCCACATTTGAAGCCCTGTATGGTTATCCACCTCCCTCAGTTAAGGAATATGTTATAAATTCCAAATTTTCCACTGTGAAAGACTATCTAGCTACATCAAATGAAATTTTACGCACTCTTAGAGCTCACCTCGAACAATCAAGGAACCAAATCAAACAACAAGCTGACAAAAGAAGAACCAGCCAAGAATTTATGACAGGAGATTGGGTATTTGTTCGACTGCAACCTTACAAACATAGCTCTCTTAAAAGTTGAAAGAAACACAAACTTTCTCCTAAGTTCTTTGCGCCCTATCAAATTCCAAAGATAATTGGCCAAGTCACTTACTCCCTTAATATTCCAAATAAAGGGAAATTGCATGGAATTTTCCATGTTTCTTATTTGAAGAAAAAGTTGGGTCCTACCCTCCATACACAAACATAATTACCTCTTTTAGATGAAGAAGGAAAGTTAATTCTACTTTGTGAAGGTATCTTAGGAGTACGAACCAAATCCTTGCATTCTAGAAAATTTAATGAGTATCTCATCAAATGGAAAAAACTTACTGGAATATGAAGCTACTTGGGAAAATGAGGACTTTAGATCCAAGCATTTGTATCTACCCATGATTTGAGGCGGAAGCTTTTCAGGGAGGGATGACTTGTAATAAGCTTTATTAAATTACATTTAATTAGTTATATTGTAACATAAAGTCAGAATATATTATTTAAAAGATGGACTTTACTCCTTTGCATGTATTTATACACGTTGATGTAATAAAAAAGAGCATTGAATTATAAAATAAAATATTAATTATTGAATATACACGGTATATTTCTAGCGTCAAGCTTCTAGATTAGATTTGCATAAGGGTTATTTTGTGTAGATCCCTTGCATTCGTCTAGGAAAATTTGTTCTACCTAGAGTGTTACCGAAGTGCTACACTAACATAATTAGCTTTGCACAAGGATTATTTTGGGATAGATCCCCTACAATGGTTACGATAGGCTCCATTTATTTAAAACTCTTTCTAGAGTATTACTACATTGATACAATTCCCAAATTTCTAATATTGCAAGTTATGTAGTATTTTTTTTGCATTTTCTATAGAGGCTAGGGTTTGTAGGGTCCTAATAGAAAAGGAGTGGAAAAATATATATCTCTCTGATATACCGAAGGATTTCCAACAATAGTACTCAATTGGTCTTCCATTATGCTAACTAAGTATGATAAACTATATTATGAGTTGTATTAATCAATTCCCTCGTACAAAAGAGTGATCTCCATGAGTGTTATGTTCAATGTACTATAGTGACATTACAAATTACATGTTTATTTAAGGAGGGTTTTAGGTGCACATAGGCGTATTCTAACATACCCAATGGTATGGGAATATTGAATCCATATACATTATGTCTAATGTGGTACTACTCACCAGATACTCATATAGGTGTCCAACCACAAGACCCCACTTCTATTCCCACATGGATGTTTCTCAAATGTGTTTTTTCCCATTGAATAACATTTTATTGTGCTTAAAGACATTGGAACATGTCTATATCCTAAAAGAAAATTCTCTAAAAATTGGGAAAGAGCTAGCACATGAAAGCGCTCTCAAAGCACTTGTAGTGTATTTGTTTAGGAGAAACAATAAATTACGAGCAAGATCAAAAGGAATATAAATTTTAGAAAGTAAAATAAGTGAAAAAAGAGTATTGGACCTACATGTTAACCCTTATAATATAAATTTTAGAAAGTAAAATAAGTGAAAAAAGAGTATTGAACCTACATGTTAACCCTTATATTGATATTATAGAAAGAGAGAAATGTTTGTGGGCCTCCTTGAGGGGGTGACCCCTAAATGAGTAGAGCTATGATGCATATGAAAGATACTTAACAAAATATTACATGGCTTCTTATCGCTTTAAATGGTTTCTTACAAATCAAACCCTAATCACTTGTGGTTCCATCATTAATAAGTACACATTTCCTAAAGCACTTGATTTAATAAACATAATCCTTTTACATTGAGTGTCTACACACCAACTACATAATGAGTCGTATTCAAAGAATATGGCCTCATACAATAATTAACTAATTCCTAAGTACCCTTAAGTAGAGAAACTAATGTTGGACAACTACATAATGAGTCGTATTCAAAGAATATGGCCTCATACAATAATTAACTAAATCCTAAGTACCCTTAAGTAGAGAAACTAATGTTGGACTCATGGATTTGAGTGATTATTTCTATATAGTCCAAAGTACCCTTAAGTAGAGAAACTAATGTTGGACTCATGGATTTGAGTGATTATTTCTATATAGTCCAAATGCCCCACTAGTTTTTCAAATCGAGACTCTCTATTTTCTACTTTTAAAATTTAAGATGATATTGAAGATTGTAAACCTTTTATCCAATGCCTTATTGTAAGGTTCAAAAACATCTTAATAAAATACCCAATATTTCACATTTCCTAATTTACATAAATGGTTAGTTAATAATGTGTAACATAGTAAAATATTTTATTAATTAATAATATATAATCATTATTTACTTAAAAAAAAAAATATTTGTTTTTTCTACATTACTATTAATACTTAAATTCCTATTAAAAAGTTAAACATTTTTAACTTGTAACTTTACACTCCGCACTACAACCAAAGCAAAGCATTTTTAATTTAATAACTTTACTCTCCACTCCACAACCAAAGCAGATCCAAAACATCATAACCCCACCAATGTGGATTTGCATAACATGGACATACAAAATGAACACCCCATACCAAGATGCAAAAGATCCATTGAAGTTTTCATCACTAAACAATTTTTCCCAGCCAAAACCATTATGCACCCTCCTAAATATGGAGGTCTTTCCATGCACAACCCAATACAGACCCTCTCATAAATATAGAGAAAAGTGATTTTCTACATTTAGTAGTGAAAGTAATACCTAATACCAATGTGTGTCATTTTATCCTTTCTAAATACTTGCGAAGACACAAAGGGAAATGGCAAGCACGCATAGGAAGAATGGATCACAACAAAGAGATGTATTTGGGGAGTTTCAGTAAGTGTTTTATATATTTTAATCTATTTGTAGTCTAAAATATATCCGGATCTAGACATGTTCAAGGAAATGATGATCATGGTATTGGTTTTGACAGACACAGAAGAAGAGGCTGACGCAGCCTATGATACTGCTGCCATAAAATAAAGGGGGCGCAAGGCTGTGACTAATTTCGATATCAATAATTATGACCTGGATCAAATACTATCTATAGATTCATGTCATCCCACTGGAAACCACTCAAAGCGTCTCAAACAAAGCCATACATCTGCTACTACCTGTGAGCCCAAAAGCTCCCTGGATAAAATCAACAGTGCTGATCCGCAACCGGATGGGACGAGTTCCAACATGACTGCATCTGTAGTGTTGGATGATCATCAACCTGAAAGTCGAGATAAACAAACCTCTATTTTGTTCTCCCAATCATACCTTTATTTTGTTTCCCGCTCTCCACACAATCCACGAACCAAGGGAAAGGTTGTAACCAAAGCCTTCCAGAAGACTGACCCTTTTGTTGACTTTTGAGGCTGCTTATACCGGTCCTCCATTGACTGTCCATGGATATGCTTGGATTTAAGGAATCCACCCCAAAGAGAATTACTATGGGTGAGCCTCCACAAAACCCTACCTACCAGGGGCTGTGAAAACGAGTAGATATTCTTAACGCGCCATCCACCTAAATCCTTGGGAAGGACAAACCAACTCCTTTTGACCAATGGGATACCGTTACTCTTACGATCCCCTAACCAAAGGAGATAGAAGCTCACCTTTCAGATTTTGGACAAAATTCCTTTGAGGATGACTGTGATCGAGGTCCAATATACTGGAAGAGTCTCCAATATTGATTTTAACAACACTATTCTTCTCCCCCTTAATAACAGTACATTAACCCACACCAACACCCTCGCCTCCACTTTCTTGATCATCCAATACTTGTCGACATAACGATTGGACTATGATTTTGATAGAGAAATATAGGTACTTTAAACCATTATCCACATATCTCCTAGGTTATGGGAGAGGGATTCTGATTTGATGAGATGTTTGAGCAGATAATTTGTGATTTATGAGGAATGATTTTTCCACGCAAAAAAGTCCACTACCCCTTTGAGAGTGGTCAAATCCCATATAAATCCTCCAATAAAACAAAACACGACATTAATGAAAAGATGATAGATGGTGTCTTGATTGAGACCCTCGTGCCCCTGAGAGCTCACATCCTCTTGGCTTATGATATTACCTTGTTAATAGCTTTCTCTACTATGAGCAATAAGAAAGGAGATAAAGGGCATCCCTAGCGGAGCTTGTGGGAAGCTATGAAGAATCTGGATGGGGCGCCATTGATAAGAAAACATCGACTTAATGCATCCCATGATCCATTTTAGTATTGATATCTCCATTCCCAATTGTAATAAGACAAGGAAATTGCAATTGACATGATCATATTCTTTTGGAAGGTCAACTTTTAAGACAATTGCCTCATGCTTTATAATTTTTATGGATTGTGGGAAATGCTACCAACACCTACACACACACATATATATAACATGCATTTTAATAAATTTAAAACACATAACAAAGAGTTATTGTTAACAATTTAAATAGAATAAACATTAATTCATATACGCAACATAATACATGATAAGATTCAATTATCACACTTATGCATAACATAAAATTAAGAACATGAATTATCCTTATCTTTTCAACTAGAATAACACCACCAACTCCGTGTAGACCTTCCATGAACCTCCTAGCCTTAGACGGTGCTACTCATTACTCTCAGCAGTAGGTCACCCCCGAGCTGGGACTAAGCTCCACCGGCCAAGGGAATCCTAGGCTAGGCAAAGTCAACAAGAAGACACATAGTTTATGAGGAAGGATTCTCTCCAAGGAGCCACTTATGCCCACTGCTCAAAGAGTCTCATTCCTCACATGCCTGTCCTACCCGAGGAGTATACACCTTCTCTGTCACTCTGAAAATTCCATCGGCTACTTCACCTCCCTTATCTTGGGCTTCAACAATAGGTCGGACTAGAATTCTCAGAGCTCTGTAGCAACTACAAGACCCCTTCCAAGGAGATCTCACTTTCTCGGCACACTCTCTCACCTCGAGAAAGTTCCCCATAGGCATGAAAACCTACTTCTTCCACCAAAACCACCTCCCTCACCCGGAGAGAGTGTTGTACAAAGGCCTGACAACCTGCTTATTCATCTTCATTTGAGCATGAGGGGACAACAACAAGTCTCAGCAAGGAACAAACTACAGTGACAAGCCACACTCAACCAAGGGACTGTGTGACCACAACAACCCACAGTTCTAACACACACAGATTATACAATTTTGGGATGCTCAAGCTTCACAGCATATGCGGGTCGGCTTCACGAAATTTATTTTTAAAAGTGTTTGGTTATGGAGAGGCAAACACAGAGAAAAACGGTTTTTGGGAAGGATTCAAGTGAACTAAGATGGAGTACGGTAGAATGGGTGTGTGGGTATGCAGTTGTAGACGCAACACAGGCTATACAACATATGGCGGAATGGAGGACGAACCCCCTCCATGGATTGACTCTTGGGTTTTATCTGCATGATCCCAGGTCGACACCTATCTCCCTAGAGTTGCATGCTCTTCACTTAACATATGTTCCCTTCCTAGGAATGTGGGACAACACTCAATAATTGTCCAGCTTAGCGTTTTAGGAAATATTAATAAATTATTATCCCCTTTAGAGATAAGCCCCCCTAGCTTAGCTCTTAATCCCAGCACTTAGCCTCCTCTCCCTACCCAGCCTTGTGGAATCTTATTCCCCTATCACTCTTTCTTTGTGGTTGGTCTACACGCAACGATGTTTTTTTTATATTAACAAAGTACATAATTACATGTACAAAATAGGCTCCTGGCCTTTAACACCTAGGCTCTCCAGCCTATAAACCCATAAGCTCACCATCTTATATACACTTGGCTCACCAGCCTATACAACCTGTTTACAATACATAGACATAACTGGTGCTCTTCCTTTGGGTATTACAATCCCCTCCCCTTATTTTTTCACTGTCTTCAGTACAACTTTTACACAGCATTAGCAAGATTTTCAAAATCTTCAAAAAGATGCGGGTATTCTTCTTGCATAGCATCCTCATGCTCCCATGTCGTGTCCTCACGACTGTACCAGTTCCAATGGACCTTTACAAGCCCTGCGGCTCGATTATGGAGTTGTTTTCTCTTCCTGTCCAATATGCGCACATGATGCACTTGCAAGACGCCTTCTTGCTCCACCTGAATCACATTCCAATCAATTACATGATTAGCATCAGGTATATACTTAAGCAATGAAACATGAAACACATTATGTACAGTCATGGATGCAGGTAATGCAAGCATATATGCAATTGGCCCAATCCTTTCTAGGATTTCAAATGGCCCACAAAATATGGCCGCCAACTTGGAACAGTTTCCGAGTTTCAAGGAACTTCTATTGGATTTTACTTTCAAGAAATCATGGTCTCCCACTTTAAACTCTCTATGGGTCCTATTCTTATCAACATAACTCTTATGCCTATCTTGGGAAGCCTTTAAATTCTGTTTAATTTTTAGCACTTGCTCTTCCATTTCCTTGAGAAACTTTGGCCCAACTACTACTCTATCAGTTGGATTATCCAAGCTTACTAGAGTGTTGCACTTTCTGCCATAAAGTGCTTCAAATGGGCTCATCTTCAATGATTCTTGATACCCATTATTGTAGGCGAATTCTGCCAAGTGTAGGTAGTCTTCCAATTTAGGTGGTTTTTCCATCACATACATCCTTATCATGTCTTCTATTACTCAATTCACCTTCTCTGTCTGCCCATCAGACCCAGGATGATAAGTAGTGTTGAAATTCATATTTGTTCTTAATCCTTTGAACAACCCCTTCTAGAACTTGGAGGTAAATTTTGGGTCCCTGTCACACAAAATTGTCTTGGGAATACTATGCAATCATGTTATTTCCCTCATAAAGATGTTGAGAACATCCGCTTCCTTGTGAGTAGACTTTAACGGAATAAAATGGGCATCTTTCATAAGTGTTATCCTCATTTTTGGTTATCAAGATGATGACATGATAATGGCATGGTGATAGAAGATCTAGCTCTTCTTTAAGATCATTTTCATGAAGAAAGTTACACTTGTCAATCTCTCAAAATCACTCTTTTGGAGACAGTACG
>SNQJ01S0023164.1:52044-66146 GCA_010110895.2 Picea sitchensis | reverse complement strand
AATACTGATTCACCCCCCCCTCTCAGTATTTTCCAACATAGAATGGGTGCGCAGGTATGCAGTTGCAGACGCAACATAGGCTATACAATGGATGGCAGAATGGAGGACGAACCCCCTCCATGGATTGACTCTTGGGTTTTATCTGCATGATCCCAGGTCGACACCTATCTCCCTAGAGTTGCATGCTCTCCACTTAACATACGTTCCCTTCCTAGGAACGTGGGACAACACTCAACAATTGTCTAGCTTAGCATTTTAGGAAATATTAATAAATTATTATCCCCTTTAGAGATAAGCCCCCCTATCTTAGCTCTTAAGCCCAACACTTAGCCTCCTCTCCCTACCGAGCCTTGTGGAATCTTATTCCCCTATCACTCTTTCTGTGTGGTTGGTCTACACACAACGATGTTTTTTTTATATTAACAAAGTACATAATTACATGTACAAAATAGGCTCCTGGCCTTTAACACCTAGGCTCTCCAGCCTATAAACCCATAAGCTCACCATCTTATATACACTTGGCTCATCGGCCTATACAACCTGTTTACAATACATAGACATAATGGGTGCTCTTCCTTGGGGTATTACAATCCCCTCCCCTTATTTTTTCACTGTCCTCAGTACAACTTTTACACAACATTAGCAAGATTTTCAAAATCTTCAAAAAGATGCAGGTATTATTCTTGCATAGCATCCTCATGCTCCCATGTCGTGTCCTCACGACTGTACCAATTCCACTGGACCTTTACAAGCCCTGTGGCTCGATTATGGCGTTGTTTTCTCTTCCTGTCCAATATGCGCACATGATGCACTTGCAAGACGCCTTCTTGCTCCACCTGAATCACATTCCAATCAATTACATGATTAGCATAAGGTATATACTTAAGCAATGAAACATGAAACACATTATATACAGTCATGGATGTAGGTAATGCAAGCATATATGCAACTGGCCCAATCATTTCTAGGATTTCAAATGGCCCACAAAATATGGCCGCCAACTTCGAACAGTTTCCCAGTTTCAAGGAACTTCTATTGGCTTTTACTTTCAAGAAATCATGGTCTCCCACTTTAAACTCTCTATGGGTCCTATTCTTATCAACATAACTCTTATGCCTATCTTGGGAAGCCTTTAAATTCTACTTAATTTTTAGCACTTTCTCTTCCATTTCCTTGAGCAACTCTGGCCCAACTACTGCTCTATCAGTTGGATTATCCAAGCTTACTGGAGTGTTGCACTTTCTGCCATAAAGTGCTTCAAATGGGCTCATCTTCAATGATTCTTGATACCCATTGTTGTAGGCGAATTCTGCCAAGTGTATGTAGTCTTCCCATTTAGGTGGTTTTTCCATCACATACATCCTTATCATGTCTTCTATTACTCAATTCACCTTTTTTTTCTGCCCATCAGACTCAGGATGATAAGCAGTGTTGAAATTCATATTTGTTCTGAATCCTTTGAACAACCCCTTCTAGAACTTGGAGGTAAATTTTGGGTCCCTGTCACACAAAATTGTCTTGGGAATACCGTGCAATCGTGTTATTTCCCTCATAAAGATGTCGAAAACATCTGTTGCCTTGTGAGTAGTCTTTAACGGAATAAAATGGGCATCTTTCATAAGCTTTTCCACCACCACCATGATTGAATCATGATGCTTGCCTGTCCTGGGAAATCTTGTGATGAAATCCATTGTCACTACCTCCCACTTCCACTCAGGAATGGGTAAAGGCTGTAGCAACCCTGCTAGGTTCCTATGCTTTGCTTTACCTTTTTTTCACTCCATACATATTATGATGCATTCAAAAATATATTTCTTCATACCCGACCAAAAATAATGGCTCTTGACTGCAGCCACAATTTTCTAATATTCAGGGTGGCCTGCATAAGGCACATTATGCATTTCACTCAAAATCATAAGTTTCAAGTCTTGGACATTAGGTACATAAACTATGTTTTTGTACAGGAGTATGTCATCATCTCCAAGCTTATAATCTTCCACTCCTTGTAGTGTCTTAGCTTGTTGTAGCTTCGCTACTAATTTCTTGTACTACAAGTCCACGCTTGCAGCTTCCAAAACTCTTCCCTTTATATCGGTTTGATACATGCTAATGGTTGTAGCATGTAATTTGTGTACTCTCCTACTGAGTGCATCAACATCTTTATCCTCCTTCCCTTTGATATGCTTCATATCTAAATCGTACTCACAGAGAAACTCCAACCACCTACTATGTCTAGCGTTCAAGGTTGGTTGATCAAATAAGTACTTCAAACCGATATGGTCTGTCCTCAATTCAAACCTCCTTCCCATGAGGTAATGCCTCCATTTATTTATAGCATGAACGATAGATGCCAACTCTAAATCATGAGTGACATAATTATTTTCGTGCTCTTTCAGCTTTATGGATTAATAACAACTTATGAACCCATTCTGACTGAGGACTCCTCCCCGTCCGTCATTGCATGGATCTGTACACACTACAAAGTCTTCATTCGGATCTGCAATCCTCGAGATTGGAGCAGTGGTTAACAACTTCTTCAATCGTTGGATGTTTCTCTCACATTCTTCTGTCCACTGAAACTTCTTCTCCTTCATTTGCAAGGAAGTGATAGGGAGAGCTATCCTCGAGAACCCTGCAATGAACCTTATGTAATAACTAGCTAGAACCATAAAGGATATGACTTCTGTCACATTCTTTGGTGTTACCCATTCTATGATGGCCTCAATCTTCTTAGGATCTACAACTATCCCATCCTTCGAAATAATATGCCCCAAGTAATGGATCTTCTCCTGAAAAAATGACCACTTTCTCAACCTGACATAGAGTTGGTTCTCTCTTAACACCTGCAGCACCATCCTCAGATTTTGTTCATGCTCTTCCTCTGACTTGGAATACACCAAGATGTCATCCAAAATTACTATGAAAAAATTGTCTAGGTATTCCCTGAATAAACCATTCATTAGGCACATAAAGATAGCGGGTGCATTTGACAACCCAAATGGCACCACTATGAATTCATAGTGACCATACATTTTTATGAAGGCGGTCTTGTTGATGTCTTCATCCTTTATTCTTACCTGGTGATAACCCGATCTCATATCTATCTTCCAAAATATCTTCGCATCCTTCAACTGATAAAAGAGGTTATCAATCCTTGGCAAAGGATAAATTTTCTTGTCAGTTACTTTGTTCAACTGTCTGAAATCGATACACAATCTGAGTATTCCATCCTTCTTCTTTATGAACAGGATCGGGGCTCTCCAAGGTGATACACTTAGGCATATATATTCCTGCTTTAGAATCTCTTCAAGCTGCAATTGCATTTCTTTCATCTTTGGTGTACTCGTTTTATAAGGAGATTTTGACACTGGAGTTGCTCCAGGCATCAAGTTTACATAGAAATCAATATCTCTCTTCGGGGGTAGTCCTGGTACCTCTTGAAATATATCCTCAAAATCCTTTAGTACCTCATGATATTCAACATTCAAGACCTTATCCTTAGGTGATTATTCCACATGGGACGCAATTAATTGACAGCCTTTCCTATAGCACTTCTTCAACTGCATTGTTGAGATTTCTCTGACAACAACAACTCTGGGAATTCCTTGGACAGATCTCTGATTCCCCTCCTCATCCATCCAAGTGAATACCTTATTATGACAGTCTAGGATGGCGTGGTGCTGGTCCAAACAATCCATCCCAATTAGAAAATCATAAGAACCTAAAGGAAGAATGTTCAATTTAGCCCTTGTGTTCAGTCCATTCATGTCCACTCGACAATACTTAACCAACTCGACAACCTTTATCTTGGCTCTTATAGCCAACTTCACTAACCAAGATTTATCATGCTTGCTTCTTGGTAATTTCAAACTTTTCACCACTCTAGGATCTATATAACTATGGCTAGCCCCTCAATCAATTAAAATATCAAAGGCATGGTTGTTGATCATACCTTCCACCTCAATCATATGTGATTCAATTTCATCTTGCTTGTTGTCGAAGGCTGCATATATCCTTGGTACACTTCTTCCCATGTCCTCCACTATTTCATCCTACTAAATATTGTGGGAAGTTCTCACTTTGTCATTTCTTGGGGGCAGTCTCTGTACCTATGATTTCATTTACAACCCCAACATTCTATAGGAGTCTGCCTTGGCAATTTTCCATCTACTTCAGCCTTCCTGGGATCTATAAAACCTGACTGTCCTTGAGGATTGTTTCCCTTCTACCTCTTCTCTTTCTTAAACTTCTTCTGGTCATCCAAAGATTTCCATAAAGTAGGCTTTTCATAATGCTGCTCATACAAGCATTTTTCTCTCCTTATCATTTCTTCCATAGTCTTAGGGTCATCATACTGAATCTTGTCCCCAATGGAAGTTGGTAGTCCACTCATATACCTTTGAATCTTGACAGTCTCATCCTTGATGAACAAAACATACTTCAGCAATTCCAAATATCTTCGTTCGTATTCATCAATGGTCATGCTGCCCAACTTGAGTTCAAATAACTCTTTCATCTTTTTGTCATAATATCTCTTAGTTAAATATTTCTTATCGAAATATTTCTTGAATTCTTTCCAAGTGATATCCTTCTCTCTAATGTGCTGTACCTGCACAAGTTGATCCCACCACACGGATTCCTTCCCTTTCAGTTGATACATCACAATTCTTCCTCCTGCATGAGAGAAATAATTCTGCAGTTGAAAATATTTCCTCATGCCAAGCAACCATGTCTCGACATCTTCCTCCTTATTCTGTTCTCCATCAAACGTAGGAGGCGTAATCTTGCTCATTTCTCCCTTCATCTCATCCACTCCAGATCTCCTATGATTTATGGTTGGATATGGGCTTGAACTACTGTGTGCCTCCTTATCAAACTATTTTTGGGAGTGATGATGATGCTTGCTAACGCTTCTTGATCTTCCTTTCCTCTTAGGGGTTTTGCAACTCCCTGTTTTTCTTGAGTCACTCTCCTTATCCAACTTCTTTTATATTCTCTCCAAACTCTTCATCAACCTTAAGTGGAATTCTCCCTGTTTTCCTGAGCTTTCTTGAGATTTCTGCTATCTTCTCGATGAGTTTGGGCATCTTTCTGCAATCTTTCAATGATTTTCATCATGTTTCCTTCCTTATCTATCTCTTCTCCATGTCCATTGGAGTTCGATCCTTCAACTCCCAAATGGAAATCCATTCCTTTTTCTTCATTCTATGAACTAGAAGCATTCTGTGTCTCCTTCATTTCTCTGCAATTAATGTCAATTCGTCATAGTCCTGAATCTTTTTGAACTCTACAAACACGACGTGCAGTCAACCGGAATTTTTCAGACCACCAATCCTTAACAAATCCCACAGAATTCATAAACCAATATGAACTGATAAAATTTCCAAATTTCATTTCTTTCTGATATTTGCTCTATTCTATAACACTGTTTCAGTAATTGGCCCCTTCTCTTAGTCTCCAGTCTAAGGGATCACGGGTTGTGGCTACTCACCTATCTAAGAAGGCACTTCACAAATTTGTGTTTCAGGGATTTTTCTATGGGCCAAAGTCGGTCCTTCCGATTCCCAATTTTCGCGCACATCAAATCTACGGTCCCGAATTTCCGTGATCCAACATTCCATATCCTTTCTTTGCAAATCGGGACTTCATGTGTCGGAAGTCTTCAAAGTACCTCCGACAGTTCCTCTTCGTTTTGATTATTGAACTTGCGAAGCAGGGTGGATCAACGGTTCACATCTATCCAACATTCAATGAATGATACTCACTATGGTCTTCTATCATCGAAGCTTCGATAATTCAGAACTTCAGGTTTTGAAAGCTCTCATGCTTGCTTCCTTCCTATGTCCAACTTCCAAACTTCCAAGCTTCTCTACCGTCCGGGCCCACATAGTACAAATGTCACCAACTAAGGTGATGGAACATGGCACGCCTAGGAAGGTCCATGTCACCCCAAACGACGTCATATGGCCCCCACAATGTCAACTCTTTCACTTCGACACTTCAGACTTCGGGAGTTGGTGCATCAACACATCCAACTTTTCTCGATAGCCTAACTTCTGAAATTACAATCTTCTCTTTTGCTTGATCCAACAGTCAATCTCTTTTCTCGAGATCTATGGTGTAGATATTCCTTAGGACTTCGGGGTTTCGGATTGTTGTTTACTCTTCTTGGATCATCGATGGTCCTTATATCTTCCACAACCAATGGTCGAGATCCACTTCACGACTTCTTGCTTCGGAGGTGTTCACCTCTATTCACTTACAATCCTCCCATTTCGTGAATTTCGAAGGGTTGTCACGACTAACCCTCATGCGACTTGACAAGATTTAACAGTTGAAAAAGGCTTTCCCTTCCTTCCGACAGATTTTGTGGCCCACATTCCTTTGTGGCCCCATACCACTTCTATTGTGGTTTTACGATACTACTGCTCCTCCTGAGTTTCTTAACACAACCAAAGTATCATCTTGGCACTCATGGAGGTTTTGAGGTCTAAAATTAATCCTCTAGACACAATCTCCTCTTGAAACCTTAGGTCTAATGACCACTTATCCAGCTCATCCAGGCTCAGTGTTGAAACCTTGGGATCTGATACCAATTTGTAATGTCCCTAGCCATCACCAGGTCGGGCAACACTACCAACACAACCTTAACTGTGAAACATTCAGATATATATATATATATATATATATATATATATATATATGTAACATGCATTTTAATAAATTTAAAACATATAACACAAATTTATTGTTACCATACATATTCAAATAGAATAAACAATAATTCATATACCCAACAAAATACATATAAGATTCAATTATCATAGATATGCATAACATAAATTTAAGCACATGAATTATACTTATCTTTTCAACTAGAATAACACCACCAACTGTGTGTAGACCTTCGAAAAACCTCCCAGTCTTATACCGTGTTTCTCATCACTCTCAGTAGTAGGTCACCCCTGATCTAGGACTAATCTCCACCGAGCAAGGGAATCCTAGGCTAGGCAAGGTCAATAGGAAGACACACAATTTGTGAGGAAGGACTCTCTCCCAGGAGCCACTTATGCCCATTTCTCATAGACTCTCATTCCCCACATGCATGTCCCACCCCAGGAGTATACACCTTCTTTGTCACTCCGGATAGTCCATCGGTTGCTTCACCTCCCTTACCTTGGGCTTCAGCAACAGGTTGAACCAGAATTCTCAGAGCTCTATAGTAGCTACAGAACCCCTTCCAGAAGATCTAACTTCCTCAACACACTCTCTCGCCTGAAGAGAGTTTCCCATAGGCCTAACAACCTGTTTCTTCCACCACAACCACCTCCCTCACCTAGAGAGGGTGTTGTACATAGGCTTGACAACCTACTTCTTCAACTCCATTCCAACACCACGGGACAACAACAAGGCTCAACAAGGAACAAATGACGGTGACAAGACACACTCAGCCAAGGGACTATGTGACCACAACAACCCATAGTTCTAACACACACATATTATACAATTTTGGGATTCTCAAGATTCACATCAGACATGGGTCGGCTTCACGGAACTGATTTTCATAGGTGTGTGGTTGTGTAGAGGAAAACACAGAGAAAAACGATTTCGGGGAAGGATTCCAGTGAACTTAGATGGAGTATTGTAGAATGGGTGTGCAAGTATGTATTTGCAGACGCAACACATGATAAGAAATGGATGGAAAAATGGAGGACAAACCTCCTCCATTGTTTGACTCTTGGGTTTTATCTGCATGAGCCTAGGTCAACACTTGTCTCCCTAGAGTTGCATGCTCTCCACTTAATGTATGTTCCCTTCCCAAGAATGTGGGACAACACTCAACAATTGTCCACCTTAGCCTTTTAGGAAATAATAATAAATTATTATCCACTTTAGAGATAAGCCCCGCTATCTTAGCTCCTAGGCCCAACACTTAGCCTCCTCTCCCTACCCAACCTTGTGGAAGCTTAGTCCCCCATCACTTTTTCTTCGTGTTCAATCTACACACAGTAATTATTTTTTTATATTAACAAAATGCATAACTACATGTACAAAACAGGATCCTAGCCTTTAACACATAGGCTCTCCAGCCTATAAACCCATAAGCTCACTAGCTTATATACACTTGGCTCACCATCCTATACAACTTGTTTACAATACATAGACATAAATGAGGTTCGTACTTGGGGTATTACATCCTAGGCCATTGTTGACACATCATGGATTTGTCTATGTTGCAAAAAATTGAATTGGTCTTCGAAAATAACCTTGTTCAGAAGAGACTGTAATATTATGGAAACTACTTTAACCATGATTTTGTAAATCATGTTGCAACATAGAATTGGTCTATAGTCCCAAAAATAAATGTCATGTTTCTTCTTCTGGATTAGAGCTATGAACATGGAGTCAAAAGAGCCCAACATTTTACCTAACTTTTGGGACTCTCTTACCACCTTTTTTATAACATAAATTTTGACCACTTATATATTGATGACTTTGTTGGCCCTTTCCCTATCCTAGTCGTAGACATCGTTTCCCTATACCTCCTCTAGATTCTCTGAAAAACAATTTTTTTTTTACTTTTACATGCCCTATTAGCTATGCAAGGCACATATACGCGATTTACTATAAGGAAAGTCATGTACATGTCACAAAATGCTCAAAAATATATAATTTCTCATAATTGTTTCTTGAGTTACGGGTTTGTCAGTTTCCTAATTCTTTTTACGCGTACACAACCATATCCAACTTGTTGGGGATAATATAAATAGAGCACGAACCATGAGGAAAGTGTAATATTCTAGATATAAAAAGTATGAAGAACATAAATAAAATGCTAGGAATGGCACATGAGCAACAATATAACCAAAACAACTCCACAATAATACCAAAATGATACTATAATAACACCAGAAAGAGCACTTAGATTACTGAGAGAAATGTTCACTTGCCTCTTCGAGGGGGAAACTGCTAGAAAAGAAGATCTCTATTACAATAATATACAAGACAACAGTTATCATACCCCCGAATCCTATTTATACTAAATATGTCTATCAAAAGAACCATCTAGAGGAAGATCCTTCTAGAAGCGAAAGCTTCTATTAGGTCTTCTTACATTTGACTTATTCTTCCTTATTGCCAGGCCTTATTATTATTGACCTTTATTACATTGAAATATATTATTCTACCTACGTGATGAGTTAGGTCCCTAACATGTCCTCCCCCTTGAAAACAACCTTGTCCTCAAGGCTTGAGATGTGGAAATTGCTACAGAATGGTAGTTGGTTCCCAAGTGGCATTTGTTGGGGTTGTATCTTTCCACTGGACCAACACTTCCTTTATGGTTTGTTGATGCAGGCGATGCTCATGCTTGTCCAAAATTGCTTCTGGATGTAGCCAAATAGAGCCTTCTTCGTCCAACTAGTGAAGGTTGGTTTGATTTTGACACTTAGCTCCAATCACCTTCTTTAAGCAAAAAACATGAAAAACATGATGTAGCTTAGAATTACTGGGAAAATCTAACTGACAGGCCACCTGTCCCACATGCTTGAGCTAGTATAAGGACCATAAAATTTGGGTGGTTGTTTCTGACAATGGTCAACCTTGAGGGAATTTTTCTTGTAAGGTTGCAGTCGAAGAAACACCTGATCCCCTTCTACAAATTCATGTTCAGAGAGACCTTGATCTTCTTGTTTCTTCATGCCATTCTAGTCCATGACCAAATTCCCTTTCAGGGTACGGAGAATAGCCTCTCAAACTATAAGAGTTTGGTCAACCACCTGGACCTTAGAGACACCTGGTAAATATGAGAGAACTGAATGAGGATTTTGTCCATAGACTGCTTCAAAAGGAGTCATGCGGGTAGTTGTATGGTATGAATTTTTGTACCACCATTCAACTAGTGGTAACTATTGATCCCACTGATTTTGCTTTTCCATTGCAAACACTTCAAATATGTTTCCAAACACTTGTTGACAACTTCATTTTGACCATCAGTATGGGGATGATAAGTTGTGTTGAGATGCAATTGGGTACCTTGTAGCTTGAACAGTGCTTGCCAAAAATTGTTGGTGAAAGTTGGGTTGCAATCAGAAACAATAGAATGCAACACGCCATGAAGCTTGAAGACCTGATCCATGCAAATTTGATCCACAATGGATATTGTAAATGGGTGTTGAAGAGCACATAAATGAGCATACTTGGAAAAGCAATCAACTACCACCATGATGACTGATTTGTTTCCTGATTTAGGTAAGTCTACAATAAAATCCATAGAGATATCCTACCAAATAGCAGGTGGAATCAGAAGAAGTTGTAGTGTTCCAAGAGATTTGACTGTTTCTTGCTTGTTGCATTGAGACACATCACATTTAGCCACAAAATTACAAACTTCATGTTTCATAACATCCTAGAAAAAAGAACATTTTACCCTATCATAGGTTTTGGTAAACCTAGAGTGCCCAACTGTGGGTGTAGCATGAAGCTCAGAAAGTACCGTGGATTTAATTTTTAACTGTTTACTTAAATACAAACAGATTTTGTATCGAATATCATCATGGAGCCAAGAGTATCCTAGGGGAACTAGAGAATTGGACTATAATTGTTGTATCAGATGCTAATTTTTGGGATCATGTAGCCATTCTTAGCGAATGGCTTGGAGCCAATCTAGTACAATGAAGGAGAGAGAGAAAAGGGACCCTTCATGTTCATATTTTTTGGGTAAGTTGTTAATCCCTAATATTGGCTCACTACCCCTTAACTAGGGCATATTACATTAGTAATTTTATTTTATTTATGTCGGATTTATTCCATTAGTTGTAATTATACCTCCTAGTCTCCTATATATACCAAGGAGACATTTTCGTTTTGAATCATTTGGTACTTGAACATTTATGTGGGGTAAAAGGAGGTTTCCCTCTCAAGGAGGCTTATTATATGAAATTATATATTTTTCAAGGATTTGAGTACTTATTATGAGGTTTTTCTATGCTATATTGATATTTGGTTCTTAACATATGGTATCAGAGCTCAAGGTCTTGGGGTTTCGCTGCTACATTTGAGACACCTTGGAATTTTCTCTATAACTTATTTTCTACAATATTTCATAAGGAACGTCTTGGAGGATATTTAGTATATGGACCAAGGTACATTGGGTTAAAATTTTAGCTCCTGAGGCCTTATACTTTCGTATATACAGCCTATGCAAGTTAGGGTTCTGGAATCATCCTGAACTGAGTCATTGCAGAATTTTCGCTATAAATATTTTTCTGAAACGTTTCAGACCCTGAACACCAGAGGATATTTATAGAAATTATTAAGGTATCTGTGGTAAAAATTCAAGCTTATGGGTCATCGTAAATTTTTAGATACACCATGTGAAAGATAGGGTATCTGACTAGTTGTATTGACTAGTCTCAAGAAGGTGTTCCAAGTAAAACAATCATAACTTCTTCCTAGAGTATCCAAATTGAGTGAGACTGATTGCATTAGATAGTTGACAACCTGTATTATTTTTGGTATGAGTTTTAGAATTTTATATCAATTATTTTGTGCAGGGATCGCTATACAAGTTAGATCTCTTGGAAAGGAAAAAAATCAGCAAGTTGTGGGGAAGTTACTGTAAATTCCATTTGGCACATCCATTTTTTATCAGACCTGTGGCATTGCAGAGAAGAAATATCAGAGAGCTACAAAAAAAAAAGTTTCATACCTAGAAGGGCTGAAACTTTGGATATACAACAGAATAAATATTATCTAGCAAAACCATCTCAAAATCAAGGTTCAAAAGTGATACCTGGCCAGCATGCCACCCAAAAAGGGAACTTCTACACCAAATAAGCCTCCAAAAAATCATACATGGACTCTTGATGAAGGTGAAGAAATGAGTAGGGACATAAATGATTTACAAAAGAAGTTAGTAACAAAAGATGAACTACAAGAGATGATGGATTCAACGAAAGCTAAGTTTGAGGCAATAAATACAAACATGGATGGTTTAATAAGGGAAATCATGGAAGGATTGAAAAACTTCCTAATAGAGAAGACACCTGAAAGTGAAAATGTATCCCATGAAAGTCGTGATTAGGACACAAGGAAGGTGAATCCAGAATGGAGAAACTCCAACTTTGGGTTGAAGACCAACGACGTTCCTAAGATCGATATGAGGAAGTTTGATGGCAAGGACCCAATCACATGGATACTTAAAATGGAGCAATTCTTTGATCTACATAATGTTCCACAAGAACAAAAGGTATGAATTGCTTCTTTATATTTAGAACCCAATCAATTTTTATGGTATCGATGGCTTTGTTCTCACAAATCAATCGTCCCTTGGACAATTTTCATGAAAGAAATGATAGCACACTATGAGGATACAAGGAGAAATACCTTATTTAGCGAATTGATAAATCTCAAGCAAAAGGGTTCAGTTACAGAGAACATTGACAACTTCCAAAGATTGAGTATAAAGGTAACATATATTCCAGATGAGCACTTGATTGATGTATTCATAGGAACTTTAAAGGATAACATTCAACATGAGGTTCTCCTTTGGGAACCCAAATGATTGGAGAATTCATTTAGAGTGGCAAGAAATGTTGAAAGTAAAAATATGGCTATGGCTACTAGAAGGACCAATCCTAACATCTATAGAGAGAATAATGCTCCTTCTTCTAAAACACCTCAACCTACATGGTTGACACCTCAACAATTGGAGGAAAGAAAAGAAAAAGGTTTATGCTTTAATTATGATAGAAAAAGTACAGTAAGGGACATAAGTGTGGTGAGAATAAATTATTCTACATAGATTGTGAAGAGGAAGAAGGAAAAGAACAGGAACCATCTCAAGATGAAAACGTAGAAGCAATTTTGTCTAAAGAGTTGACTCCCACGATATCGTGTAATGCATTGGATAGAATTAGCACTCCTCAAACCCTCAAGATCGAAGGATACATAAAAAATAAAAAGGTAATAGTCCTAATTGATTCTAGAAGTACTCATAATTTCATTCACTATAAATTAGCCAAAGATCTCAATTGTTTTGTATATCAAGCACCAGAGTTTCAAGTAATGAGTGTAGATGGAGGAACTATCAATTTCTCAGAAAAATGCAATAAGATCAATCTTACTATGGGGGAATATGTAATGAATAGTCCAATGATTGCTATACCCATGGGTGGTGTTGATGTTGTACTAGGAATCCAATGGTTACAATCATTAAGAATAGTGGCTTTCAATTTTCAAGAACTTTTCATGAAATTTTCATTGGAAGGAAAAGAAATTGAGTTAAGAGGTATCATAGGGAAACCCAGTAAGGTGATAAGCTCTAATGGCATGACAAAATTATTGAAAAAGGGGCATCAAGGCTTTATTGCACAACTATGCTCACTAGATGTTCAAACATCTAAGCCATCTATTCCTCAAGATCTCCAGGAGATCATTGATAAGCATTCCAAATTATTTGAAGATATTCTCAAAGGTCTTCCACCCACTCAAAATCATGATCATGAAATCCACCTAATTCTTGGGAGTGTTCCTCCTAACATCAGGCCATACAGATACCCTTATGCCTAGAAGAGTGAAATTGAGCACATGGTTGAAGAAATGTTAGAGGTTGGAATTATTAGACCTAGCGAAAGTTCTTACTCTACACCAGTGGTAATGGTATTCAAGAAAGATATCTCATAGCATATGCGTCCAGATTATAGAGAGCTCAACAAGATCACTATTAAAGAAAAGTTTTCAATTCTCGTCATTGATGAATTGTTAGATGAACTACATGGAGAAATCTATTTCAAAAAATTAGATCTTTGTTCAGGATATCATTAGATTAGAATGAAGGGAGAAGATATCCCAAAAACAACATTCCGAACTCATGAAGGCCATTATGAATTTTTGGTCATGCCTTTTGGCCTTACAAATCCACCTTCCAAATTCCAAGGGTTGATGAATTCCATTTTTAAGCCCTTCCTTCGAAAATTTGTGTTATTATTTTTTGATGATATACTAATCTATAGCAAGTCTTGGGAGGATCATGTGTGACATGTTGACAAGGTGCTACAACTACTAAAGGAGCAACAACTATATGCCAAACCATCCAAATG
>SNQJ01S0023164.1:14719-35884 GCA_010110895.2 Picea sitchensis | reverse complement strand
AACTACAAATGCATACTAATGCATACTAAAGAAACACACTTTTACCTAATGACATATTAGACCAAGTAGATCTTAACTAACTCCTAAGTGTCTAAATATCCTAACAATATTGTCACCCAACCATAGGCCAAAGCCACCCCTGAGCACCTTAACCTTCATAAAGAGAATAATTCTGGAAGAAAACCCTAGGTCCAAAATCCAATCAAGGTAGCGTACCACTCTCTAGAGCTAGTGTACCAATCAAAAGTTCCAAACCAAAACTAAGAGAAAGTAGAAGCCTAAAACCGAAAACATGAGTTGCAGTAGTTGTAGCTACAACTACTCTCCAAACTTGTGCACTTCCTGAATTTATGCATTTGCGAGTTGTGTGTGTCAAATGATCTCTAGCACCCTATATTTATACTACTCCTCCTTAGTTGTCTGGGCCGACTTCTCATTCTGGAGGCTAAAAAATCAATATTAGATATTTCTTTTAGCCGACTTGTCTTGTAGGGTTATGTCAATTCTTTAGGGTTTCTTCTTGCTTCCCGGAATATTCTATTCTTGTCAGGTTTACATGTGGAGGTTAATACCTCCCGTAACTAACATAATATCAACACTCCCTCCTAGCTAGGGAGGTATTGAAAGAAATGGTCTTGAGCACAAACATACCATTCAACCGGTAGCATCATCATAGCCATACATGTTATCCCATAATTAGATCACGAGCACCATCATCACTATCAGTATCATTTGATAGCATCAACTACATCATCTCTCAAACCCATACTCCATCTGAGTAGTCAGGCATGATGTTGAATACGTCACTCACTCCAGAGAGTGATACAAGAACCATTCTTATAATCCGGGCATATGTCCTAGAATAATAACTATTCCAACAGATGCTCGGAGCCAGACCATGGGATACAAGGACTATTATTCTAATCTAGACATACGTCCCAAAAGAATAAATGTCCTGGACCATTTTTCATCTGGAGAATGTCTATCCATCATCATATTGACTATACATCTAGCTTATAATCATTTTCAACACTACTTATAGTCTACATGGCAATCAAAACAATGTCCTTCAATAGAACACAATTGTGTCTATCCATAGTCGTACACAACTACTATCCAGTGGTACACAACCACACCAAGTATCACACGGCTACTTAATCAGTGACACATAGTCACAACCAATGGAAGACATCCACCATAGTAGCATACAACTATTTTCCAGAGACATACAGTCTCCATAGCAATTGTATCATCTGATATCAACCTGCATTAAACAATATCATGATATAAACTGAGTCATCTGGGCCATTCTTCCACTCACATCTGTGAGATCTAGAAGAGAATATGGCCTCACAATGTAAACCATCAGCCATGGGTTATCTAGGCTATTCTCCTCAAGCATAGAAGAATAAGTGTCCCTAATTTTTGCACCTGGACCATTCACCTAACTGGGCCATTCCTTCGTCACTAGTCATAGTGCAACCTGGAGAGAATGAATCTGCCCTAGGGAATGCCTGTCCCTGATTGATGAACCTAGATCATTCCCCTAACTGGGCCATTCCTCTGACACTAATCATAGTGCAACCTGGATAGAATGAGTCTTCCTTAGGGAATGACTGTTCAAACCATTTCCTGATGGAAATAATTGTTCTGCACCAACCTCCAAAATGGATCATTCTTTGAAATTTATCACAACTGTGAACTTTGAAAGAATGACTTCCCAGTGAGGCGAACCATTCTATTTTACCACTACTCAAAGTGAATGACAATAATAATGAATTTCCTAGACCATTTCCCCACATTGGCCATAAGGGGAATCATTATCTATGGTAAATCAACAATCTATCAGACCATTTTTATTATGAAAATGATTGTCCTATATGGACAATTTTTCAAACTGGAAAATGCCTGTCCATGAGAAATCTCAAACTAATTTCCAAAATGGAAAGGAAATGCTCATCCTGGACCATTTTTCGAACTGAAAAATGATTTTCCATAAATCAATAACACATCAATGCTCCCTCCCACCTTGGGAGTAATCTCTTCATTTTTTAATAAGGAAGTCGTCTCCACGAGCCCCAACTTGTTTCTTAATTACACAAACTTTTCATCTTAGAGAGAGGCTTTACCAAAGTATCTACTATCTTCTCATCTATGGAGATATATTGGAGAACCACTTCTCTTTTCTGGAATTCATCGTGGAGAATATAATGCTTGATTTCAATGTACTTCGGTCTTTCATGGAACACTGGTTTTCTCTGAAGGCTTCATATAGCTCCGATCATTACAATATATCATGGTTGAGTTCAACACTTATGTTTTCTTCTATCTCATGACATAATGGAAAATCTCAAACTAAAACATATCCAAGTAGCACTTTTTTTTTCATTGTGAGAGTTTTCCCTAGACTAGCAATCCATCATCTCGGACTTCTGAGTAACTATTTTGATACCCTATCTCTTTTATAGAAGGTTTTCACCATGCTTCTATTGTATATGAAATACTCTGCATCAAATTTTTTGAATCCATACAAGGTCTTCTTATATCTTCATACATGGGTTTCTTTCCAGTATAATCTTATTTCTCACTTGCTTTATTGGGAAGAGTAGTCTTTTACATGTAAATTCCAATCCATGGATACAGAAAGATGTATATCTGGTTTACCAAAACAAATTGTTGTCATAGTGTTCTCCCTCCTTCTGGAAGAACCTATGAATCTTGCAATTCTTCCATTCATAAGTCTTTTTCACATTTTCTCACATACAGTGTTCTTTATCTTAACGTTCATTCCTTCTTCTCGATTTCTTCTTAGTGGGTTCAAACCAAGCTAGTAGTCTTGTGATTCTCGGTATAATAACTAGTTGTTCTTGTTTTTATTTCTTTGTTGGAATATTCATGTGATGAATCCTCTCAATGAATATGGTGGATTTTTCGACCACAGACTGATTAGGGGAAGAGTGTGTTTATGCGATGGAAAGAGGAAGGGAAACATTAATGGGTCCCAAGGGCTGGAATCCCAGACCCACCTGGAATGGGCTATGGTCAGTGGAACTATGGAGAGCCATGTTGTAACTATGTTGGACATATGGGAGACTCTTGTACCATGTACAAGGATGCTTAAAATTGTACATGTGTAGGATGTGCACAATCATATGATTGACGACCACAGTTTGGCCATCGGTTTGGGGATGCAAAGATTTTTTTTTTGTGATCTTGGTGTCCAACAGAGACTAAAGACATGACCAAAATGTGTTGAGGAGCCTATTTTCTCAATCGAAGATGATGTTATATGGTATCCCAAGGTGAAACGAAACTCATTCGAAGAAGATCTTGGAAGTATCAGCCGCTGTGATAGTATTCTTACATCCTTTGAGGATGGCCATCTTAAAAAATCGATCAATGACCACAAAAACACAGTCATTTCCATGCTTGGTGGATGACAAACCATACATTTAATCCATGGATATGGACTCCCACAACTTCTCAAGAATAGGAAGAGGGGTGTATAATCCTTGCTTCTTGATTGTTGGCTTGGAAATGGTGTAGGCAATACAAGATCTGATCTACTTGCTGACATCCAATCGAAGTTTTGGCTAGTAAAACTGTTTCTGAAGAACAACCACAGTTTCTCTATGCCAAAATGGCCTACCACCCGACTGTAGTAGGCTTCAAAATTCATCTTTGCATGCTCTCTTGCAAGAACACAAAGATAGCCTAGGTGGCATAAGAGTTTGTCTTGAATATGAAAATTAGTGATAGTGGCGCCTATACCCAAGAGATGATATGTTGTGGTGAAGTCTGGATCTTGCTAGTAAAGTTGGGGCCACTCCAATGTTTCATGTCCATATGAGTGGAGCACAGTGGTAAGTGCAGCCATAGGAAGATGACTAAGGAATTCAACCACACGATTGGAGAGACATGTCTTATACTTGATGTTGAGATGGAATTGTTGCAGATAGGTGGACCACTTTTGATGGCAGTTGTTATGGAATTTCCCCTATGTTTGTATGAAATGCAAAGGCTTGTGATCAGTGTGTATGATCATCTATGTCCCTAGAATGTAATGTTTTTATTGACGACATGCTTGTACAATGGAATACATTTCCTTGTCATAGGTGGGGTATTTCCGGACAATATCAGAGAGTGTATCGCTATGGTATGCCACCGGATGCTTGTGCTGAGTGAGAAATGCACCGACAACATAGTCAGATGCGTCAGTATCAATCTCGAATGGTTTTTGAAGATCAGGAAAGGAAAGTACTGGAGCTGAGCACAAAGGATGTTTCATATCTTTGAATTCTCATTTCTTCTCCTTCCCCCACACGAACTTGGCCCTACCCCCTCCCTTGGTCACCTGGATGAGGGCCCATACAATATGGGAGAATCCTAACATGAACTCTCGATAAAAAATGGAAAGTTCCAAGAACCTTCGAAGCTCGGTCAGTGTGGTCGAGGTTGACTAGTCACGAATGACTTGGATCTTAGCTGGATCAACATGTACCCCATTCTCATTAACAATGTAGCCCAGGTATTGGAACCTGTTCATGCTAAAAGAACATTTTTCCAAGTTGGGATAAAGCTTGTGCTTCCGCAGAGTGCTCAAAACCTGTTGAATATGCCACATGTGCTCCTCCCACGTTATACTAAAGATGAGGATGTCATCCAAATATACTACCACAAAGGAGTTGGTGAAGGGTATCAATACATCATCCATAAATTGCATGAAGTGGATGGTTCATTTTTTAAGCCAAAGGGCATGACTATCCATTCATAGAGACCTTCTTTAGACTTGAAGGTTGACATCAATTGGTTTGATGGGAACCTTGTGGTAGCTAGACTTCAGGTTAGTCATGTTGAAGAACGTATCCCCCTTGAGTTGTTCAAGAAGGTCATCAATCTTGGAAATGGGATAGTGGTTCCCAACTGTGAGTTTGTTTAAGGCTCTGTAATTAATGCGGAGTCACCAAGTCTCGTCCTTCTTCTGAACTAGTACAACTGGGCTTTCGCAAGGGGAGGAGCTGGGTCTTATGTGCCCCTTTTGAATAAGCTCTTGGATATTATGCCTAATTTTTTCATTCTCCATCAACGAGTACCGATAGACTGATCCATTAGGTAGAGGTGTGTCGGGGGTCATATCAATTGGATGCTTGACTTGGAAGTGTGTCGGTACCCCTGTAGGTGATACAAAGATGTCTTTGTATTCTTCCATGATCTCGTCCGCTTGCTTCTGCTGCAAAGACAGGTGTTGTGTAGAGGCCGTGGATGTGGTGATGACCTTCTACTTACTGTGAGCATGGATCCCAAGGAATACGAACTTTCCATTCTGTGAAATGACCTTACTACATTTCTTAGCAGAGATTAAAGAAATAGCAGTAGGTGGTGCCACCTCTAGGATCCTGTACAATTGTTTACCCAAATTAATGATAACATTGTGGGGTCTAGAATCATACACAACATGACTCTTCCAAAAATATGGTTTTCCTAAAATAACATCACAAACTTCAAGGGGAGAAATATCACACAGTACCTCATCTTTGAATGCTTGATGACGTAGGGTAGACGACATTGTTCGCTAACACATAGATATATTCCTTGATGAATCCAGCCGATGGTGTAGGGTTGCAGGTGCGGTTTATTTGGCAGTTTTAGCTGCTTGATGAACTCTACTGAAATTAGTTTCTTCTGAATACTGTTGTCAACAATGAAGTGAATCATAACCCCCTTGACCCACATTTGCAACCGAAATAGGTGTTCCCCTTCCTCTAGTTATTCTCGTTTTCTTGGATGGACTTTAGTGGTAGTGACTGTGGCATTGGGTTCAACAACGATAATCCACTTCCCTCCTTCAGGATTTGAATTAGAATCAGAATTGGCCTATGACTTAGAAGCCTTCATCTCGACCATGAGGGACTGCTTGGACCAACATTCGTCTGTGTTGTGCCAAGGACTTTTATGGTACTCACACCATTTTCCCATGTTCTTCTTTGTCTTCTCATTGTCCTTCTTGTGTTGCAGCTTAGACGGATTGTCCTGAGGGAGGCCATCATGACTTGGTCCCTTGCTATGTGGGTTGGGGTTTCCTTTTCCCTACTTCGACTGTGAGGGGTTTGCATATCCAACCTCTTGTTGTTTCTGCTTAATTTTTTTCTCGATCTTGACATCATATCTATAAGTTGTGCCCAATGAGACAATGTCTAAGAACTCCATTTTTGTTTCAATGTATCTATGCAAACAACCACAGTATTTGAACACGAGATGACGCTCAGAATATTTGATACCCAATTTGGTGTGGAGGGTATGGAAAATATTGGTGAAGTATGGTACTGTCTGGTCCCTTTCCTAATGTAGGGTGGTCCCTCTGGTGTACTGGTCCTCATAGCTTACAACAGGGTAGTATTGTTCTTTAATGGCATGCAGGAAGGAATCTCATGTAAGGGACACCACAAAAGTTGCATATTCCTCCAAGGCCCTTTGCTCAGAGTAGGTTGTTGGCATATTTTACATGAAGAGTGTGCTTTTCATTGATGGAAAGAACAACACAGCCGATGGAAAAAAATAAAATCATAAGCTCAGGAGGAGAAGAGAATAGTATGCAGAGATCAAAGCTCATAAGGGAAAAGCGTAGTACTGAAACGTGATCAGGGCCAAACGATTGAGAATTCGATCACCCGAATATCTGTCAGCCATCAGATCACCTTAAGTGGAAGGAAAGGATAAGCAAGGGATGATATCTGAGAACTCGATCACTCGAATTTCCATTAGCCTTCAGATTGAAATAAATGGAAGGATAGGATAAGCAAAGATGGAGAGTCGTTGGATTTAATCCAAGGAAAAAATGCATCATAGATAGATCGATCCATTGATCTAATATCTTGATCAATGAACAACACTCGTTTCAGGTCTAAATATGTCAGGAGGTTATGCTTCAGAGAAATCACTTCGAGAGTTTCAGTTTGAGATCTGAAATCCACAAAGTCTGGAGAGTCGGAGAGTCGGAGTAAACGTCATCCGTTAGATCATTTTAAACTGGAAGGACATGATAATATAGAAAAGCAACATTGCAGGAATATCGAGCCATCAATATAAGAACATGATCAACGAACAACATTTATTTCGGGTCTAAAAGTTGCGAGGAGGTTATTGTTCGGGGATTCTCACTTCGGAAGAATTTGTGACTTGAAAAATCAAAATACCCAAAGTCCCAAAGGCTGAAGTCTCAAAGTGAATGAGGATCCATGTCAGCAAGACTATGTCAGTAAGGACACGTGGCGCAATCAGGAAATGATAGGTGTCAAGTTGATTCATCATTTCAAGTATATGAAAATCACAGATCCTAGTGACATGTGGCAACTACTAGGCTCATGACATGTCATCAAGTGACATAAGTAAGTGATGTCACTGTGGGAGTTTTACTTCGGGAGCTTTACCACCAGCACTTTCCCAAAGTTCCAAAGTCCCGAAGTGGTTTGGGGCCATCCATATTCAAGGAGGACAGGTGGTGCAAGATCGACAACTTCGGAAGTTTGGGGATGGGAAGAACGTGAAAATCACCGAAGACAAATATCGACCGTTGATTGTCAAGGGGAGTAATTTTTAGCTAATCTGAGATTTCAGAGAAATCTCACTTCAAGGATTTCCAATTGGGACTTGAGAATTCTGAAGTCCAGAGACGTGAAAGGATTGTGACCGTTGATACGAAAGGAACATGCGTCAGTTGATTGTCAGCTCCAGGGAAAACCAAAGGAAGGTTGAAAGGTTTGAAAGTTGAGATTTCTGAACCCCGAATACTTGAAGGGATCATGACCATTTATTCAAAAAGACCATGCATCGTTATATCATGGACTCTGGGTGAAATGCTCCAGTAGAAAGAGGAGTTTGAGAATCGAGACTCCTAAATCCCGAAAGGATAAATCAATCTCGTCTATCAGTTCAAAGGGATACATGTCACTTAGTCATTAAGACTAAGGATTGTGAATGGACGGAGGAAATAAGGCAGGAAAGGAAGATAGATCGGAGTTGTTGATCGAAGGATTCTATTAGAGACTGTGAGATCGACGATCATGCTCGATTACAGGGCCATAACATGCTCGAGTCTTAATTTTTCGTAGGTGGGCCAAAATCGAAACCATGATTTTGGAGAAAGGACACGTGGAAGGTCGTAGTGAATTGCAAGGAGAAAATAAGTTTGTTCTAAACTACCTTTGGACGTGCCCAAAATCACGTGGTCACATGAATTCCATCGCCCAAGGTCATATCGAAAAAGGGGAGCTAGTGCTCGCTAGAAAGAGATCGGGAAGCGCCTTTTGAATAGGCGTTTGGTCATCGTCGGTGGTCACGTGAAGGAAGGGGCTTAGAATCCAAAGAAGCCAAAAATGACTGAGTGTAACTGAAAGAGAAGATGAAGAGTTGCGACTATAAGAGAAGCCAAATAATCTCAGGAAAATGACCACTGATGATGAACACATTCAACATAACCGCCAGAGAAGACAAAGGGTTTCTATGATGATCATGCAGAGGACTCGGCATGTGAAAGACATGCATAATACAGAAGAGAAAGTGAATTTATCGTTATCTATGTTGTGGGTAGGAAGAGTTGCAGTGAACAATCTGAAGGGAAAAACAATGGCACAGTGAAGAGCATGCAGAGGCATAACACATAGAATGAAAATGGCGCACAGAGCATAAAATGCAGAAGAATAGAAAGTGAAAGGGAGGCGAGCAGGAGGACATTGATGCATGAAGAGCAGAGCAGTGTAGAAGAACAATGATGAGACTAGTAAGCCATTGATATAGACTATATCACTGTAATAAATTTTAGTAAGAAAATATTTAGATTTCAGGGTGGTAGGGTGGTGCTAGGGAGGACTGTTGTCCTTGGAGTTTCAAGTGGGTTCTTGAACATGGGGAGTTGTAGCTTCCATTTGGTTGCAACCAAAAAAATAAGGGTGGTAGGGTGGTGCAAGGGAGAACTATTTTTTTCTGTTATACAGGTTGGTACCTATGTCATTGGAATTTGGTGCTTCCATCCAGTTGGTGTTGGAACACTTAGTGAGTTGGTGCTTCCTTCTAGTGGGTGCTAGAGAAACTAGAGAGTTGGTGCTCTCAACAAGTTGCTTCTTGTAAAATGGAGGTGGTAGCCTCAAAAGGAGTTGGTTCTCATAAGAATTATAATGTACAAAAAATAAATACTACTTATCATATCAATAAGAAGAGGTTTTTTCCCTTTATGGGTTTCCTCAGGAAATATCTGTCTCTGTATATTTTATGTGTGTGATTGATATTGATTATTCTATTGCTTACTTCCATGTATTATTGTGATCATCATTAAGTGTTATGTAAAGAGTTTAAAATGGGCATAATTGTTTAAGAATAATAACAACTGATCCACCCCCCCTCTCAGTTGTCCAACAATTGGTATCAGAGCTAGTTCCCTTTATCTAAGGGTAGATCCTAGAGCTTAAACATGACTATCCATAAAGGAAATTCAACCAATAAGGCCCCCATGTTCAATGGAACAAAATTTTCCTTCTGGAAAGTTAGGATGAGAACATACATAATGGATTTAGGTGCAGATATCTGAGATGTGGTAGAGAATGGTTATCTAAAAATGGTTGTACTAGCTTCTAAGCATGACAATCTAGTAATCAGCTTCAACCTAAGACTATGAATGCTATTCTGAGTGGTCTTGTAGAATAGGAATTTGTAAAAGTTATGCACTTAGAATCTGCCAAAGAACTGTGGGACAAAATCATTAGAAGTTGTGAAGGCAATGAGAAAGTAAAAGACACCAAGCTTCAAACTTATAGAGGAAAGTTTGAACAACTAAAGATGAAAGATGATGAAACTGTTGGGAAGTACTTTCTGAGAGTTCAAGAACTAGTAAATGCAATGAAATCACTTGGTGAAAAAATTGAGGAAGCCTCTTTAGTTCAAAAAATTTTGAGATCTCTGTGAGATAGGTTCAACCCAAAGTTATCTGCTATAGAAGAAATTAATGATCTAAAATATTTGGATTTTCATCAACTTCTAGGAACGTTGATTGCATATGAAATGAGGATAGTTAAAGATAAACCGACCTCTAGAGAAGAATCATTTAAAGAAGATAAGAATGAGGATTCTGAGCCTGATGATGAAGCAAAATTTGTGATAAGACTAAAGAAATGATCAGGAAGGTACCAAGGAAAGTTTCCCTTCAAATGTTTTAATTGTGGAAAGATATGTCACTTTGCATCTAAGTGTCCACACAATAAGAAGGACCATAACTTTGAAGGTGAAGATAAATACAAATCTAAGAGATTTGGTAAAATGAAAAGTTTACTTGTAAACAATGATGACTCTTCAGGAGACACAGATAGTGATTCTTATTGTGAAGATAAGGTTAACAAATTTATACTAATGGGAAAAGAGGATTATGATAATAAAATCATAGGAAGTGATGTTAATGATGAAGAGGTTGTGGTTTACTTGGAAGGAGAACTAATGAGTTCCCTAGAAGAAATTGCTAGACTCATATATAAGAAGAAAAACTAAAAACAATTGTTGATATAGTTCGAGAAAGACAGTAAAAAAACTGATGAAGACGTTGCCCTGCGAAAAGTAGAATTAGAAGAGGAAAATAAAATAGAGGAAATTCTGAAGAAACAATTATCAAAAAGGAAGGCCATATGTGAAGCCTTGGAAGAAGAGGTAGTAAAAACCAGAAAATAGATGGAGAAGTTTAAAGCATTGTATCTCCAAAATATTCCAAGCATTAAAGCCTCGGGAGAACTAAATGACATTCTGAGGAAACAAATATCTCATGTATTGAATATTAGTTTAGGTTATGTAAGTGGTTCAAGCAACAAATAGACAAAAAGCAAAGAGCCAGTAAAGATGATCAAGTTCCAAGTCAGCAGACAATCAGACCATGTGAGTACTCTATCACCTAAAGCTAATAAAGACAAGATGATCCTTGATAGAAAACAAAGATATCAAAAGATGGAGCAACAAATTCCAAGAAGAAGGCCATCCTTCAGGTACCAAAATTTCTTCCATGGTTACTGTTTTTACTGCTCTAATTTTGGACATAAGATTGCAAATTCTCAAATCAAGTTTAGAGACATGCAACTGAGGAGATCAATAAATAAACAATATTTGCAACATACAAATAGACAACCAATGAGTAGACAAAGTTGGACCAATCACTTTGACCTATTGAAAAATGAGCTCAAATGATATAACTGTTATAACTTCGACCACAAAGCTACAAATTGCCATCTGAAGAATTACAAAGCAGATACAAAGATAAAACCCTTAGCTAGAAATACCATCACATGGAAAAAGAAAGATAGTGAAAAATGTGGTCTAGTACTTTCAACTCAAAAACAAAAAGACCTTGGTATATACACAGTGGATGTTCCAATCACATGACTGGAGACAAGGATAAGTTTCGATCTATAAGTAAAAGAAAAACATGAAATGTGACCTTTGGAAATGATGAGCCGGGTAAAATAAAATATAAAGGGATGGTAAGTTTAAGTAATGGCAAAGGAAAATCCCAGGATGTTCTGCTTGTAGATGGGATGTTCTGCTCAGTGTAAGTCAAATGTGTGATAGAGGATGTGAAGTGGTGTTCACTTCCAAATATTGTAAGATAAAGTCTATAAACTTAGGGCAAGTGGTGGCTAAAGGCATAAGGACATATAATAATGTATATGTGTTGAAAGAAGATAGATAAGAGTGTCATATAAGAAAACATGATGAGAGATGTTTATGGCATAGGAGACTTGGACATATAAAATTTTACCAGTTAATAAAGCTCAAAAATATTGAGGAAGTAAAAGATCTTCCAAGAATATCAAAGCCACAAGATTCAGTGTGTAAACCCTGCCAAGTAGGAAAGCTACCCAGGACACAATTTAAATCCAAGAGCTCTACTTCAACAGAGAAACCACTTCAATTAGTTCATATGGATTTATGTGGACCATCAAGACAGGAAGGCACAGGGAAGGAAAACTACTTCATGCTGATCATTGATGATAATCAAGACTCGGGTTTCTTTTCTCAAAGAAAAAACTGAAGCATTTGAAAAATTTAAAATATTTAAGGATTTAACTGAGAAACAAACAGAAAACATATATTAAAGGTTGTAAGATCAGACAGAGGAGGATAATTTATGTCAAGTGATTTCAAGGAATTATGTGATAAACATGGGATCAAAAGATAATACACAATCCGAGGAACTCCACAACAAAATGGAGTAGTTGAGAGACAAAACAAAACAATTCAGCAAATGGCCAGGTCAATGATGAATGAGAAGAACATCGGTCAAACCTACTGGGTAGAAGCAATACACACAACAATCCACATTCTTACCAAATCTCACGTTAGACCACACAATGACAAGATACCTTATGAACTATGGCGTGGAAGACTTGCTTCAATCAAACACTTCAAAGTATTTGGGAGTAAGTGCTACATAAAGAATAATAATGAAAACCTTGGAAAATATGATGTCAGGGATGATGAAAGCATCTTCTTAGGGTATGCTATAAATAGTAAAGTATACAAATGCTATAATAAGAAGTTGTATAAATTGGTTTATTGAATTAACATAAAAGTTGATGGAGTCGCAGTAAGAGAGGTGAGAAATATTGAATCAACAAAAAAGGATATAGTTCAAGTTGAATATGAATAGGTACAATAATTAGAAAAAGAAAACTTCGAGTCAGATGAAGATACAAATACTTAGGCAGACTCAAATCAGTAGACAACATCAAATGCTTCCTCCAAAATTACTCAAAAGAATCATCCTGCAAGTCAGATAACTGGTGAGAAAGACAAAGGTGTACAAACTAGGAGAAGGATAATCAAAGACACCGAGAAATCACATATATCCTTCATATCCATGGTGCAACCAAAGAAATTTGATGAAGCCAGTAAATATGTAAATTGGTTAAAATCAATGAATGAGGAACTGGATTAGATTGAGAAGAAAAACACTTGGGAGATTGTTCCTAGACTTGTAGATAACAATGTAATTGGCTCCAAATGGGTGTTTAAGAATGAAATGAATGAAAAAGGACAAATTGTTAGAAATAAAGCTAGATTGGTCTGTAAGGGGTATGCACAAGTTGAAGGACAGGATTTTGATAAAACCTTTGCACCAGTGGAAAGATTGGAAACCATCAGAATGTTTCTTGCCTATGCATGTTATAATAACTTTAAAGTATATCATATGGATGTTAAGTCAACATTTCTTAATGGATATCTAGAAGAATAAGTATATGTAGGTTAGATAATCCTGACTATGTCTGTAAGTTGAAAAAGGCATTATATGGACTGGAACAAGCACCATGAGCCTGGTATCATAGACTGGACAAATTTCTACAAGACAAAGGGTTCAAGAAAGGTATGGTTGACAGTAATCTATACATAAATTATGAAGGTGATGATTTATTAGTATTTTTGGTTTATGTAGATGACATTATTTTTGGATGCACTAATGACCCTTTAGTTCAGTGGTTTGCTAATTCAATGCAGACTGAGTTTGAGATGTCCATGATAGGAGAACTGTCATATTTTCTTTGATTACATATCAATCAGAGATCTACAGGGATATTTATCTCTCAAGAACAATATTTGAAAGATATGTTAAAGAGGTTTCAGATGGAAGATTCCTCTCATGTTAGTACACTTATGGTGGTTGGTTGCAAGCTCAGTAAAGATGATATTTCACCTGATGTTGATGAAAGAACATATCGATGAATGATAGGAAGTCTTATGTACATCACAACATCATGTCCTGATATAATGAAAGTTGTTGGAATGGTAGGTCGTTATCAGTCTTATCCTAAAGAAATTCATTTAGCAACTGTCAAGAGGATATTCAAATATTTGAAGGGTACAATGACTTATGGTCTTTGGTATCCCAAAAATTAGAATTTTCAATTAAATTCTTATTCCGATGTTGATTAGGAAAATTGTTTGGATGAGAGAAAGAGCACCAGTGGAGGTGCATTATTCTTAGGTGATTCGTTAGTAGCACGGCTTAGCAAGAATCAATGATATATTTCATCATCAACTACAGAGGCAGAGTACATTGTTGTTGATACTTGTTGCACTCATATCTTATGAATGATACAAACTCTTGCAGATTTGCAGGTAACTTATCCTGATCCCATTCCACTTCACTGTTATAACACCAGTGCCATTACTATCTTGGAGAATCCTATTCTCCATTCAAAGACGAAGCATATACCAATAAAGTATCATTTTCTCAAAGAGAAGGTTACAAAAAAATTTGTTCAATTTAATAATATTCCTTCCACAAAACAAATTGCAGACATCTTTACTAAACCCCTAGCCAATACACCATTTGAATATCTTTGTCAGAAGCTAGGTGCCATCCCTTCTCTCACCTAAGATATTCCATCATGTCAGGGGGAGTATGTGTTGGTCGAATATCTAATACCTATGAAAATTACTGCAATAGCTCAGGGGGAGCATGTTTTCTTTGACATTGATGTCAAAGGGGGAGAAAATGTGTGTTCTGAATGCTACAATTAGAGGTCTAAGAAGAATAGTGCATCCTTTTAGGTTTGCAATCAATGGAAAAGGGGGAGATTGTTGGCATCGTTTACAGAAAGAGTGTGATTTTCATTGATGGCAAGAACAACAACGTCGAGGGCAAACAAGAAAATCATAAGCTTAGGAGGAGAAGAGAACAATATGCAGAGATCAAAGATCAAAAGGTAAAAGTGCAGTACTGAAACGCGATCAAGGCCAAATGGTTGAGAATTCGATCACATGAATATTCGTCAGCCATTGGATCACCTTAAGAGGAAGGACATGATAAGAAAGGGATGATATCTGAGAGCTCGATCACCCGAATTTCCATCAGCCGTCGGATCAAAATAAATGGAAGGATAGGATAAGAAAAGATGGAGAGTCGTTGGATTTAATCCAAGGCAAAGCTACATCGTAGAAATATTGAGCCATTGATCTAACATCTTGATCAATGAACAACATTCATTTCGAGTCTAAATATGTGAGGAGGTTATGCTCTGGAGAAATCACTTTGAGAGTTTCAGTTTGAGGTCTTAAATCCCCGAAGTATGGAGAGCTGAAGAGATGGAGTAAAAGTCAGATGTCATATCATTTTAAAGTGGAAGGATAGGATAAGATAGAAAAGAATCATCCTAGGAAGATCGAGCCATCAATATAAGAACATGATCAATGAACAACATTTAGTTCAGGTCTAAAATTTGCGAGGAGGTTATTGTTCGAGGATTCTCACTTCAAAAGAATTAATATAATATAATAATCATTATAATATCCCATAATTAAATTAACATTACCCATTCATAGAATTATCATTTACATAATAGATTGCATCATATCATCATCAATAAATATTAAACATTCATAGAATTTACATTCACATAGTAGATCGCATCATATCCATCATTATTCAAATACATTTAAACTTTCATAAAGGTTCATACGTCTTAAAAGTTCAAGTGTAACATTTAATAGGTTCACTGTGAATAGAAAATAAAGGTGTGTAGGCCTCAGGTAATCCTGGATGTCTAAGTCAAAAGGTGGTGTTACATACACCCAACCTTCGAGAAACATATTCTCGAGGTGGTCAAAAAAGTGAGCGATAATCTCGTCGTAGTGTCTCGGCGTCTTCCCAAGTAGCAGATCCTGGACTAAACTTGTCCCACTGGACCTTAACTTGGTCTACCAGACGGTTCCTAAGATGTCAGACTCTACGGTCCAATATACATAACGGTTCTACCGTGAGAGTTCTCGCATCCGATACCTGCAAATCCCTCCAATTTAGCTTATGTGATTCATTAGAGACATAATGACGTAGAACAGATACATGAAAAACATTATGAGTTTTATGCAAGTGGGGTGGTAGTACGAGACGATAGGCAACGGGTCCAATTTTCTCTTGGATTCTGCATGGTCCTATAAATCAAGGTGATAACTTTTTCCCCTTCCCAAACCATATGGTACTCTTATTAGGCCTGATACGAATGAAAACCTGGTCTCCCGCTTCATAACTTTGGTCGGTCCTGTGTGCATCCGCATAAATTTTCTGCCTATCCTGTGCTTCCTTTAGTCTTTGGCTAATCTGAATCACTTGTTCCTCCATCTCTTGAATCAATTCTAGCCCAACTATTACTTGGTCTTCTAATCTATCCCAACTTAATGATGTTCTTCATGGCCTTCCATACAGATCTTTGTAGGGTGGCATTCTAATGGAGCTATGAAAACTGTTATTGTAGGCGAACTCTACCAAAGGTAGGTACTTCTCCCAATGGGTTTGATTATCCATGAAAAACATCCTAAGCATGTTTTCCATGACTTGATATACTCTCTCAGTTTTCCCATCTGTTTTAGGATGATAAATTGTGCTTAAGTTCAACTAAGTCCCCAACGCTGACTGCAAACTTGTCCAAAACCTATAAGTGAATCTGGAGTCCCTATATGAAATTATCTTCTTAGGTATCCCATGCAAACGGATGACCTCACTTACAAACACATGTGCCACATCAGTGACATCGTAAGTGTCTCTAACCAGAATGAAATGAGCACTCTTGGTTAACTTATCAACTATCACAAGAATGGCATTGTGTCTATGATATGTGAGTGGAAACCCTACAACCAAATCCATAGAGATGACTTCCCACTTGGACATAGGAACATCATGTGGTTGTAGGAGGCCTGTTGGGTGATGGTGGTTGGCTTTCACTTGTTGACACTCTAGTAATTTGGTGATGAAATGGACTACATCATGCTTCATGCCTACCCAGAAGAAAATCTTCCTCATGTCTGCGTACATCTTCTTCACACCTGGATGCACACAATAAAGTGCTCTATGGGCTTCCTTCAGTATGATGCTTCGAATATCCCCATCTTCAGGGATGTACATCCTTCCTTGATATCTCAATTGTCCATTTGCTTCTAGACTATATCCTTCATACTTTGGATCTAATTTCCTCCCACTCTGGAGGGTTGAAGTAACCTCTAAATACCAACTGTCTCCTTGGATTTGCGCCAACACATGTTCCCTCAGAT
Source organism: Picea sitchensis (assembly GCA_010110895.2). NCBI lineage: Eukaryota > Viridiplantae > Streptophyta > Pinopsida > Pinales > Pinaceae > Picea > Picea sitchensis. Next base: position 18,814 of record SNQJ01S0023164.1, on the reverse strand, counting down.
TGACTTTTAAGGGTACCAGGGAGAAGACACGTGGTCTCCTGCTCAAGGCATCTGTGACCACATTTTCCTTTCCTTTGATGTATGAAATACCAAAATTGTACTCACTCATAAACTCACTCCATCGCCTTTTCCTGGAATTCAGATCCCTTTGAGTGAAGAGATGCTTTAAAATTTGATGTTTCATTTTGAGCTCAAAGTTTCAGCCCACAAGATAGTGCCTCCAAAGTTTCATAGCTAGCATTACAACTACCAAATCTAAATCATGAGTCATGTATATCTCTTCGTGTTTCTTCAACTTCCTTGATGCATAAGCTATCACTCCTCCATCCTCCATTAGCACAGCCCCCAACCCTTGCTTCGAGGCATCCGTGCAGACTGTGAAGTCCTTTTCCATATCCGACACTCGTAGAATTGGCGCATTAGTTAGTAACCTCTTAAGCTCGATGAATGCACTATCACATTCTTCTGTCCATTCATACCTGACCCCCTTGCACTGCAAAGTGGTGATGGGTTTCACTATTTTAGAGAATCCTTCCACAAATCTCCAATAATAACCTACTAGCGCCATGAAGCTTCTCACCTCATGGGAATTTTTCAGCACTGGACACTCCATAATGGCCTTTACCTTTTCTAGGTCCACAAATATTCCTTCACTGGAAATGATATGACCTAAATAGTGGATCTCTTTCTGGAAGAAGGAACACTTCGACAACTTCCCATACAATTTTTTCTCTCTAAGGTAGGAGAACACCACTCATAAGTGTTCCTCATTCTCTCTTTCATTTTTGGAATAGATGAGGATGTCATCTATAAACACTTGTACAAAATGGTCTAAGTACTTCCAGAATACGTCATTCATGAGGCTCATGAATACTGCTGGCACATTGGTCAATCTGAAAGGTACTATGATGAACTCGTAATGTCCAAACCGGGTTCAAAAGGCAGTTTTAGGAATATTGTCTTCCTTAATCCTTAACTGGTGATACCCTGATCGCAAATCAATCTTTGGGAATATCGTTGCTCCTTTCATCTAATCGAAGAGTTCATCTATTCGTGGCATTCGGTACCTAATTTTCACTATAGCACAGTTCAAGTCCCTGTAATCTATACAAAGTCGTAAGGAAACATCATTCTTCTTTACAAAAATTACTGGTGCACCCCAAGGTGAGACACTAGGCCTTATTAGCCCCAAGTCCAATAACTCTTTCGACTGCATTTGCAACTCACAAAGTTCTGGCGCTGTCATCTGATGCAGAGTCTTGGAAATTGGTTCTACACCAGGTTTTAGCTCAATAGTAAAATAAATCTCCCTCTAAGGAGGTAACCCTGGAAACTCGTTCGGAAAAACATCCTTAAATTCTGACAATACCGGGTACTTATCCAAGGAGGGTCCATTCCTTTCATTCACCACTTCCACTACATATGGTCCACACCCTTGCATCAAGAATCACTTAACCTTCATAGTTGTGATAAAGCGTAATGATGCCTTTCTTCGTACACCCTGGATCTCTACTGGTATTCCTTCATCGTCGACACAAAGAACCCTTTTTGTGAAACAATCTACCGAATCTCAATGAGCTTCTAACCAATCCATTCCAATGATTAGGTCATACGCCCCAAGAGTAGTAACGTAAACCTTCAACCTGGTAGTACACACTCCCAGGTCTGCTATACAATTATCAACACTAGGTCCTACCGCTTGTCTTTCCCCCGAAGCCATCTCGACCTGTTTAAAGTCATCGTGCTTATAGGCTACCAACCCACTCTTTTCTAATGCAGATGGTGAAATGAAACTATCTATCGCACCATAATCAAATTAAATCTTAACATTGATATGATTTAGCGTACCTGATGACTCCACCACCATGGATTGATGTTCGGCCTGGCGATTATTAACCGCTACATAAATCTGGTGGCTGCTACTTACTCTTCCCATCGGGGCCTTTCCCTCTCTATGAAAAAATCATAATTATAACTCTAGGCAGTCACGCTGGTAGTGGGGTCCTCCACATCCCCAATAGGTAACACGAGATTGAGCTTGCGCATTGTTAAGTGACTTTCTCTGAAATGAGTTCCTTCCCCTGGAACCCCTGCCCCTACTAGCTGCTCCCTAAGATGGTCGTGGACCTACATGCGTCGTTGGTGATGAACGAGATGTTGCACTTGTTGCCATTGAAATCCCTACGGCTACTGTCCTTGGTGTGATTCTATTACCATATGGAGGTGGCCTTGAGCCCCCTCCCTTGGGAAATGTCCTAGGGGCCTTCCCCACGAATCCAGGATGATGTGAAAAGGTCGGTCTCATACCTCCAGTTAAGTTCACGTGTTCCTCTACATAACGTGCATTTTCCACAACTTCCACTATGGAAGACGGTTTCCACATCCATACCATAGCCCTTATCTTAGGATTTAACACATAGACAAAGCGTTCTTCCTATTGTTGGTCATTATCCATATATGAAACATATTTGACCAATTCCATAAACCTGATCTCATATTCTTCTATGGTCATGTTTCCCTATACTAGAGCATGAAACGCTCCTACCTGTTGTTCCTCATAGTAAGCTGGTAGATATTTCCTTCGGAACCTCTCCTCGAAAAGTTCCCAAGATACAATGTCTAGAGTAAGATGCAGTTGCCTTTCCAAGTTTCCCCACCAGTTCAAGGCACTGTCTCTCAACTGAAAAATCGTTATCTTTGCCTTTGAGGTGGATGCATAGTCCTTTAAGGTAAAACACCTTGTCATGCCTCAGCACGTTCAATGGCATGACCCTCAAAAAACTTTGGAAGTTTGATCTTCTGTAGTTCTCTAGTTATGTCTTTGGGTGGAGGTCCTCCCCCTGAATCCCTTGACGCTTCTGGATTACGCGTTCCATATGGTGGGGGTTCCACTTCAATCCCTGTTGGTTGACACCCTTTTAAAGTCTCATTTATGGCCTCCAAAGAGCACAGTATTAGAGCTAGTTCAAGCGATGGTGGTGGCGGCACTGGCGGTCCCTGCGACGATGCCCCTATGCCTCGATTTCCTCAAGTCCTAACCATCCTGTATGATTTAACCTGCATCAACCAAATTTTTCAGGGTGAGTTCAAGGACGTTTAACATTTGCGCAACTTAAACTAGAAAATAGGGTTAGGCGTAAGTTTTTTTTTTACTTGTCTGTAAACAAACGTTACTCTCTTTAGGGGAGGTGGCTAGGTTAGAATTAAAGCATCTAAGATTTATTTCTTTGGCTAAGAAACTACTGACTCCCTTTCCTGGTAGCTACGCTAGCTTTGTGCCATACTCACCAATTCCTCTAGCTTACTTTTCTAGCGTGCATGAAACCCCCTCCTGCTTATCTTGGTCTAAGTCCTTATACTTTGCGTTTACAACTAATTAAGGTGACTTCCAACCTAATGTTGATGAAATGGGCCTAAGGCTATCCTTTGATGATTGACTCATGGGATTTCCTTGGTGCCTTGTACATATGCATTGAATTGTGTGACTCGGTGGCTGCAGGTGCGAGTCTTTAGGATTGTAGAGTGGCCTTCGGGCATTGGAGCTTAACGCTTGTGCGCGGTGGTTATGTATTGTTTCTGGACTTGTGTTCGTATGATGTAGTGAGAATGAGGCTATGCATTGAAGCTTGGTGCTTGTGAATTGGGATTTGGTTCTTATCTCGTGGACTTGGATATTGGGCCTCGGGCACAATACTTTTAATTTTTCTTATTAAGTTAGTCACCTTAGTTTTAAACATTAAACATAGTTTTTAAACCTTAAAAACCTAAATTTAAGTCTTTAATTTAAACATATTTAATAACTTAAACCTTTAATTTTTAAAATATATCTTTTAAATTATTATTAAAATTAAATCATATAATTTAACTTAAACCTTTAACTTTAAATCTTTTATTTAATATATATATATAGTAATTTAAATATATATTTACCTAGTTTAAATACTTACAATAATTAAAGAAATGGTAACTAATAAAGTATGTTAATTAAATTAATCAAGGCTTAAACTAATGGTATGTTAATGGTATCAAATTAATTTTAATTAATCAGTATATTAATTTTTTTAACTAACAAAAAAAATAATAATAAAAAGTAAA
>SNQJ01S0023164.1:0-14605 GCA_010110895.2 Picea sitchensis | reverse complement strand
AATCAACCTACCTCCTATCTCATTATGCGAACGCGCCCTGGGCCTCTCCTGCTCTACAACTGCGACAGAGTTATGGTAATGGTCGCAGGCTCCTCATGGGCTTCACATTTGGCGCTAGGCTTTAGTGACTTATGTGTGGACTGGTGTTTGGCACTGGTGCTTGGGTACTGTATTGTTTTTTTGTTGCAGGTGTTTGTTTTTTTTTTATATTTATATTTCTTTTTGTATAGTGCCCAGACTGCCCTGGTGTTTGGCGTTGGCCCTGGCGTTTGGTATTGGGCTGTGTGTGTTTGATGCTGGCACTGGTGTTCATTTTTTTTTTGTTTTTGTGCTGGTGCATAGCGCACCTCACCTTGCCCCCATGGGCTCCTCCTCCATGTGGCTTTGCGCATGGTTTGAGCGCTGTCTTGTGCTGATGCGTTGTGCATGGTCTATTGTCCCTTGTGGTCTTTCTCCTTCGCACCTTGTTTGGGATGTCTTGTTACTTGGTATGCATTTTATCACGGGTTTTATCTCTTTGTAGGTTCCCTCCTCACGGACTCTGAGATGGGTTTTGATAGGTATCTTCCTATGATGCATGGATCATGGATTTAGAGATTGGGTTTATTGCTCAAAGTTTAGCGCAAGTGCACAATGGGCGTTCGTTGTGGGTTCCCTCATTTGCGAACTGGTGCCTGGCGCTTGGTGCGTTAGTATCGACTTTGACTTATATTGTGTTGTTCATTGGTGCAGGTGCTTGCCTACATGTGTACGGGGAGGGAAGACAATTTCTCGTGCATAAGACACGTAGGTTGATGCTTATCTACTGGTTGCAACCGCTGATTTTTTTTTTCTTTGCAACCATGAGAGTGGTGATAGAAGCCACTTCAATATTTTTCCTGTGAGAGGCATCTCATCCTCCGCAGATTCCATCCTTTTCCTTTGAGTTTATAGCAGTAGTGATTTAGATGAATTCTGATCCAAACTCTCTTCTGTAAGTTTTACACCATAACTGCCATCTTGAGCAATCCCATGTAATAACACAGGCTCCGATGGTATTTCTATGGCCAGGAATTCTTCAATTTCCTGCCTAGGTTTCAAATGCTTCAGAGGTACTCTTGGATTGAAGTATTTCTCAGTCTCTGGATGATAATCATGAAAAAGAGGACAAGAAAAACAAAAGAATAATGGTAACTGCTCAGATTCCAATATTGCGATAGCCAAGGTGTCTCCCTAGACTCTTTCCATTCGAAAGAATAGGATCATTTTCTACTAGGTTGGAGCACTTGTGGAAGATAAATAGACAGTGAGGGAATATCAATAATTTTAGTATTCTAGCAGTGAAGGAACATGCATGCATGCGTGCACCATCTATAGATTGAATAGGATAAGTTTATCCTTAGTCTTCAGTTTAGAGATAAGGCACTAGATTTAGATGAGGCAGTTTGTTTTATTTTTTAGCAGTCTTTCTAAATTCATTTTTTTTTTGGTTAGATAGGGCACAAATACTCTTTGGAGCACACTCTCTTGCATGCAAATCTTGATATCTAATCAAGAGATCTATTTTTGTAAACCTAGGAGTCCCCTCTCAGTTAAATAAGAGGAAGGGTTAGGGTATGGATTTGTATTAGAGAGTTTTAGTTTTATTTATTCCACAAAAAATTACGTCTATAGAATTTTCCTGTAGCAATTTTTTATTTTGTAGTAATGGAGTATCAGTAACAGGGGTTCTTAATGGTAATCTATGTGTTACATTGTATCTTTTCTAACTGTGTGTTTATAGATTCTATTGAGATTCAGATTGCAGTTTTGATTAGCATTTAAATTCAGACTGTGTTAGTTAATTGTAGGAGAAGAATCTGTTCACCATGTGTTAGAAAAAATTATCATGGTATCAAAGAAGTTTGCTAAAGCCTTCTAGGAATCTTTGAATGGAGAGTGGGGTCATGGAGAATTATTTATTTAATTTTTATACATATAGATATATATATATCAAGATTCATAAATTTCTTTCATCTAACTTTAATATATATGTATAAATGTATTCTCTACCTCTTTTCTAGGTCAATATTAATGTTACTTCCTTCTAAAGGCGAGGCTTCTTACATACAGGTGAGGCTTCTTACAGGTTCTAAGGTGAATAGGCCTCCTTCAAACTTACAACAGTTTCTAAGTTTTTTCCTTAGTTTATTTCTGGGTCAATTCTGAGTAGGTGGGTAGGCCCTTGGCCCCAGATTTTAAACTAGAGCTCTGATACCAAGTTTAAGGTATCTGTCCCCACAGAGCCTTATAAAACACAGGTTAAAAGAATAGAGAGTAGATAAAAAAAATTCTGTACAATTTAATCTTCAGGATTTAACCATAACTTATTCAACATAATTAAAATGTATCCACAACATAAAATTAAATCACATAACCGTCACGTAACACAACATAATCACTAAAATACATACCTCTGTCTGATGCTAATTCCTCAATCTCCAGTTGTCCTCTCTGCTGCTCTGCCCAAAACTCTACCCAAAACTGAATCTTTCCTCCCTGCCAGCTAGGAACAGAGCCTATCCGGCACCCTAGCTCTAGTATTCTGTGAGGATTCCTAGCCCCCGAGCCCAAAACTCCCAGCAACCTGGTGCACCCCTGTAACAGTCCACCCAAACTCCAAACCAGAAAATATCAAACCAGCAAACACATACAATCCCTAATCTCCAAATGTTGTTTTCTTTCCCCAAATTTCAAAAATTCCCTTTTACAAATGTCTCTCCCACTCATATCCCCTTCCATTCACTGCCTCCTACCCTCCTTTAATTCCACCCACCTTATCCCTCCATTCAATGCTTCATCCCCTGCATACGTAAAGTTTTATAATAATGAATTAAAAGTTATTAAGTATTTAATTCTTTACTCTAAACATTAAATGTGTTAATCAATCAATTAATTAGTTAATCAACATATATTAAACATTAATTAATTAATTAATATTATCAATAAATAATCATTATTTAACTAATACACATTAGGACAGTTAATTTATTTAATTAAGTATACTTGGTAAATCTTAAGCAATCATTTATCTAGGGTTGTTACAATATATGACAGAGTGAGAGGCGAACAATTCCCATGATGCATGTGAGATAAATTGGACTATGTTTATAAAATTACATAGGCATGTAAAATACTAGGACTTCCGAGGCGGTCACCCATCCTAGTACTACTGTATCCTAAGCGTGCTTAACTGCGGATTTTTAATGGGATTTGGTGCATTAATTCTATGTTGTAGGAATGTACATAAGACCACTAGGAAATCATTACATGATTTTTGTAATTAAAAAGTGAAGATGAAGATACATTCCATTCCCTATAAAAAGGGTGAATATCATGGTTTATGAAAACCACGGGCTCAAAACGGTGATTCAGTGAAAAATTTGGATGGCCACCGAGATCCATATGGATCACTTTCTCACTCCTTGTTAGCTTCTTTACCTTATCACACGACTGGTGCTAGAACCAATTCCTACAGTACTTCGACCTTAGGGATTTTTGGCCTTTTAAATATTCCAAATCCCTGTAAGTAAATTTCATCGAAGAGCATATACTTTATTCACTAGTAGATCAAATTATTTTGACTTAATTTGTGGTCGAGTGGATGGTCTGTGCAAACTCAACAAGGTGTTTTGTTAATGGCCTTCTCATAGTGCGATTTTTGGATCTCGACCGTGGATCTTCCTTCTCGGTGGATGGTCAGATATTGCTTTAGGTTTTTGACACTCTCAAACTCTCGGTTACTAGAAACATGAAGTAGTTCAATTCCTCGGGAGTTTTACCTACCGAATAATTCATAACACGATGATGACTGATTGATGTCGGTTAACATCTCATGTGTGCTCTATCCTTCCACTACACTTGATCAATGGTCGAGAATGCTCTCAAAGTAGATGAATAGTTAACATTACTTCATGATTCACACTTACTCTATCCTTCCACTATACTGGATCGGAGGGTCAAGAAATATTTTGGAGGATATTAGATCGAAGGCCAAACATTAATTCACGACCTTGGTCTTCGATGCTTTGGGTATTTTTTCTAGTAGGAGAAGTTGAACATCTACAAAGACTGTAATCCCGGACTGACGTGTCTTGATGACATCGTTGTTGACATGAAACTAGATGAGTGACTGCCACATATCACCTTGATTCATGAATTTAATATACCTAATGTGCCAACAATACCTTGACACTTATCACCACTTGATTGGGCCATGCTCATCTTTATCCTCTGCCACATGTCTTCCTCCTAGATTATGGATTTTCACTTCATGCATTTGGTACTTCGTGGCTTCCATATTTTTAGTTGTTTGGGGCTCCTCATAACCTCAAAGTGGTCAATGTCAGGTTGACTATTCCTTCCCTCGCACGATGGCTGTTTGGATTTCCTGAATTTAGGGGTTTGTGGATTCTTCAATGTCTCCAGTATTCGTCGAAGTGGTTAAGTGGTGAAGTGTCAAAACTTATGCTATCCTTCCACTTGGCCTCGATTACCGATTGATATTTCGACCTTGTTTCCATGAGTAATCGGATGACTATGAACACTCTTGAACTTCATTCCTATCTATTTCCTTCCACTAAACTGAATCGAATGGTCGAGAATTCATCTGAAATCCCTCCTTGATCTAACGAATGGTAGGATTTCATGAGTTCATGAGTTCATGCCTATTCCTTGTCTCTAATGTTCATTGAAGTGGTGAATTTATGGAGTCTTATTGGTATTGATGTATGGTTGAGGATTATCTATCTTGATATGATGGTTTGGATTTAATTTCTACCAGCCTATGGCTCCACCTCGATCTAATAGTCTTGAATTTATCCCAAAAACTACATCAACGAACATGATTCCTCCTCGATTCAATGGTTTTGATTAATCTCGAAATTCAAAAAGGAACAATCACAATTATTTCACCATCATTTGCACGGATTTCCTTAATTTGAAAACCTCTATTTTTGTTGTGTTACTTCAAATGCACCATATTTTCTAAGCTTCGATCAATGCGTTAATCTATGCACTATCTATACATGATCACAATACAATATTTCTCCTGAGCTTTAGGAATGTAGGATCATTTGTTGATCCTATCGTGATCAACAATGATCAAGAATTGCTTCTGCCCCAAGGCGATCTTCCTTTTTCTCTAATTATTGTACATGTTCGACTCATTTTTCCATCAATGACAACACACAATCAATAATTCCAACAATAGTCTCAACTCGAGGGTGGCTTTTTGTTGAGATAAAATAAACATCAAGCCTATGGTTGCAAGGAACGTCCTTTGTAGACAACAAGTTGGCTATTTTTATAAATAGATAATCTTATGTTTTTTTTATTATGATTATTGCACTGTATAAATATTAATTTTAATGTTTTTATGTTGTTGGGTATGCATGCATTCTTGGTTTCTATTATTCTATTAGTTGCATGAGTAAATCAACATCTTTTTTTTCTATAATTTTATGGTCATGCTACCCATTGGTTTATTTTATATGTATTGGAAATTTTGAAATTTCATTTTAGTAGGAGGGTACATTACACATTAAGTCATACTTACCATATTTCAAGCTCAGGTGGTTTACCATGGTAGGTTGGAGTACTCAACCAACACCTTGACACGTCATCTAGACAACTCCCTATTACTTGCTCGATCATTTGGATACCTTCATTCTCAACCCAAACAAAACAGTAGAACTATAATCCCTAAGTTATCTTGAGTGTTGGGAAAGAGGTTGCATTCCAAAACATCAATTAGAAGTAGGAAGAACTATTGGATACTTGTGTAGTCCTATAGATTTTAACAAATCCAACACATTATGGCCTCATGTATGGTTATCTCACATGGAATTGAGTCTAACATGGTATAAAAAAGACATAACATGAATTTTATGGCTCTATTATTCTAGTTATTACTCTTAACCAACTCAATCATGTCATACCAACTCATAAATGAATCTCAAATATGAACTAACAATCTTTACATAAAACATCTTCGTAATTTTCTCATAGCCCAATTAAATGCATTCATACATCATCATAAGCATATAAAAAAGGATATCAAATATGACTAAATTTTTTTTACCGCCACATGATTTATTACCATGACCAAATTTTCATACCTATGTGGTTGTCATCAACATTCTTGATGTTACCTCATTAGATTTAATGCCTCATGAGAACTCATATGATCCCTTCATCAATCTCTTGAAAATCATCCTCTTATCCTTATATTTTCATGATGTTGTCTTTCATAGGGAGTGAAAAAGTCATATTTTCTTTCATCAAATGTTATAAAATATATTATAAGCCTTGAGAATAAACATTTGATCCCTCCATCACATCCATAGGAGAATCCTCAAATATTTTATCATCCATATCTTCAAATAAAGAAACACTTTGTAATGCATTTCCAAAGAACCTTTCTACTTCTTGCACATTGCCTTCTTTGCAGAGTCCATGAATCATATTATTGTAGAGAAATAGGCATGGTTCAAAACCATTTTCAACCATTCTATCCAAAAGATCGAGAGAATAAATGTAGTTTCCTTATTTATAGTGCCCATTCATAACATATGCAAAAGTTTCTTAATTGGGACAAAGGCCTCTCTCTAGCATATTTTTTTATCAATTGGTGTGCCTCAAGGAGTCTATCTCCCTTGCATAATCCCACAATAAATGAAATATAATTATCTATAGTAGGATGGCAATGCTTCTCCATCATTTTGTCAAGAAGTTTAAATGAAAGATAAATTTTTATTTCGTCTGGGATTCCATCCACGGACTGAATTTCATATAAGTTATAAAGATATGAACTTCCTATTGCATCTTCATTAGGAATAATGTTTTATTTTTGTATCTTTCTTTCTTTAACTATATCATTCATAAACACACAATAAGTTCTATAATTAGGTCAACATCCATCATTTATCATCTTACTTAATATATCAAAAGAATGATCCATAGGTCCTGATTCAATGTTTCCTTAATTAATGATGTGTATGTTACTTGGCTGGGATTTAAGCCTTTATCCTTCATTTTAGCAATGAACATTTTAGGATGTTATTTTTTTACTTCTCGACAAAGTTGATAGACGATTTCACTCTAACTGTAAACACTTGGAGAAAAATATTTCTTTACCATTGTTTCCACGACTTCAAATACACGATCCAGGGTATAACTAACCAGAGAGGGAGCTCACCCTTTCCCTAACATCTTATGAAATATATTATATTCCTCAAGCACCCTATTTTTTTTGCACAATCCATTAATTAGTTCATTATAAGTGTATATATTTGAGTCACAACCATGGGAAATGTCCAATTTTCCACATTTTAAATGTTCATCAACTAAAGCAATGTCAATTATTTCACCAGGAACAACACCCTTCTCAAGGAGGGCATTGAATAACTTACAAGATTGCTATATATTTCCTTTAAGAACTTCAATGCCATCCTTGAATTCCTACCCTGGGAATTGTTAAATATAATGTAAACTCAACAGTCTAACTGTACACTGCCAGTTGTCCTGGCCAGCTGTACTATCATTTCTTGATTTGCTTGAGCCTATTTAGCTAAGATAGTTTCCCTTTTCTATTGTACTCTTTTACTTGCATTTTGTACTATTTTCTTCATTTACCTAATATACTGAATTCTATTTCTAATCTTCTCTTTCTCTGTATTCTCTGCTTCTCACTCTATCATGGTATCAGAGCATCAACAGTAAGCCTCTTCACACAGTCTGGAGAGAAACCCAATCCAAAGAAGCACAACACTTACACTGTGAACGAGAGAATAGGACGCGAGATTCTTCACAAAGCCTGGAGAGAAATCTATAGTCTGCCATCCACTCAAAAGATCATCATAGAAAGCACGCTCAAGGAAGAAGAGAAAAATACGCTCAAAAGATTGAGGAGTCAGGGCTGCAGAAGGAAGAAACATTTAAAGATCTTGCAAAATTCTTTCAAATTCATGAAAGATAGTTGCAGAAGGAAGAAACGTTTAAAAATATCGCAAAATTCTTTAAAATTCATGAAAGATAGTTGCAGAAGGCAGAAACGTTTAAAGATCTCACGAAATTATTTCAAATTCATGAAAGATTGTTGCAGAAGGTAGAAACGTTTAAAGATCTCGCGAAATTCTTTCAAATTCGTGAAAGATTTCTACAAAAGGTAGAAACGTTTAAAGAATTCGAAAATTCTCACAACCTCATGAAAGTCTATTGCAGAGGGCAGAAAGATTTAAAGAATTCATGAAAGTCTTTCAAATTCGTGAAAGATTCACAAATTTCCTGCTTCAGGAGAAACCTTTTGCAAGAACAGCAAAGAACACGCTAAAGAAGCAAAGGAAGTAGACACAACCATAAGGTCGGTTCTGCTAACAGATTTGAGGCATTAATCGAGTTTAGAAAGGACGAGGAGTGCACAAAAAAGAGAAAAGATTTTCAGCCGTCAGATTTAGCACAGAGGACCGATAGCCGTCGGCTCTGTGAGAAAGTGCACGAGGTTTAGTCCTCTAGAGAGAACAAGAGAAAAGATGAAATCATGAAATCCTGAAATCGCAGGGTGAAATTTCGGCATTTTGGAGTTTGGGACTTGGAGCAGCAAGGGGTCATGGAGTCCCTGCCTTACAAACTCCTGATTCGAGAAATCCCAAAGGCATCCAGACCATGGATCTGGAACGTAGTGGCATGAGATCTGTTGGATCACAGAAGTACGCAGAAGAGATCTGGAGCCATACGATCTTGCATGGATAGCCGATAGCCATCAGATCTAGGAGAAGCTTCACGAGGTTTAACCCTTGCATATGCAAAGGTGAGGACTCGTCAAAGTCCCGAAAACATCATGACCGTTCACAAGGAGGACACATGGCAGTGGTCGAGGTTTCAGGGAAATCCCTGAAAGGAGCACTTTGGCATTTCGGCTACCGGGAATGACAAGGGTAAGAGTTCGGGACTCTTGACCCACGAAATCCTGAAAGGATCGTGAGCCATTCATTTTGGAGGACAGTTGTCAAAGATCTATATCTACCAAGAATTTGGGTACTGGGAGATCAAGTTTGCAAGAGTCGTGAGACAAGAAGTCAAGATTCCTGAAATCGCAAAAGAAGAAGTCACGATTGAACGAATAGGGGAGATTTCGACATTTCTCACACCGAGAGTCCGAAGGACCTAGGATCGTTGCAGCCAAACTCTCGAAGTCCCGAATCATGAAATCCTGAAAAGACATTTGAGAAGGACAGGCGCCATGATATTTTGGGTTTCGGCATATTGAGGGACAGAGAACCGACAGCGTGTCTACATCGCAAAGTTCCGAAACGCGAAATCCTGAAAAGGTGTTCCAAAATAATAACACTGAGTCACGGATCAGGAAGTCAATTGCTTCAACATTTCAGGATTCAACCTTTCGACAGTCCCGAAGAGAGGGAGTCCGGGCACAGGGTGTTGAATATCTCAAGGTCACAAAACACAACATGTGATCACGAAGAAGGCGAACACACATATTTTTCGGCATTTCGGGGATTGACATTTCAGCCATACGATCATAGGAGGTAAGCGCCATCAAAATTTTTACATTTCAGAGTTTAGCGTTTGGAGAACATCATGACGAGAATTCAGGAGTCGTGAAATACCAATACGTGAAATTATGAAATAATTTGAGTCATTGATCTCAAATCAACGAGGATCATTGATCCTTGAAGCCAATTTGGCATTTTGGTAATTCAGAGATCGGGGAATCGAGGAGTCAGAGGAGTTCGATATCAGGGTGCACAAAGTCACGAAACCCAAAATCCTGAATCACAAAGTTCTGAAGTCACTGCAAGAACTTAGAAGACTTAGTTTTACATGCAGGAAATAGGTAGACACATTTTTTTTCCAACAATTTATTTTCTGTTTTGTTAAAATTCTTTAAAGATGGCCACATCTAGCAATTTAGGACCAACTAAAGGTTCGATTCTTCTTGGAAAGAATTATGAGTTTTGGTCTCTTCGAATGAGATCCTTCTTACAAGCACAAGAGTGCTAGGATCTAGTGGATCTTGGATATGTGGAACTAGATCCAATAGACCTTTCTTCCATGACAAACCAACAGAGAATTGCTTAGGCAACATAGAGGAACAGAGAGAATAATGCCAAATTTTGGATTCAAACTTCAGTGGATGACTCAATTTTCTCAAAAATCACAGGCGCTAGTACTTCAAAACAGGCTTGCGACATCCTTAAATCATCCTACCAAGGAAATGACAGGGTCAAAACATTCAAACTACAGACCTTGAGGATGAAATTCGAGACTTTAAGAATGACAGAGTGTGAAAACATGGATCAATTTATTACCAAATTCATGGGAATCGTGAACTAGATCAAATTGACTGGTGAAGCCATCACTGATCAACACAATGTTGAGAAAGTCCTCAGAAGTTTACCAAATAAATTCAAAATGGTTGTTACAGCAATCCTTGAATCCAAGGACCTATCACGTTTTTTCAACAGATGAACTAATTGGTTCCCTAGTGACACATGAGATCAAACTGCATCTCACAGATGAGTCAATCGCCAATGCCTTCAAAACTCAATTCTCCTTCACCAGAGGGAGAGGCAGAGGAAGAGGAAGAGGTCACCAAGGATGAGGGAGTACTACAAGTAACCAACACTCAAGTGGAGGTAATAGACAACAGAACCAGAATCAAAATTTCCAAGGTCACAGAAAACAACACCAGAATCATAATTTCCAACCTCAAAGAGGCAGAGGGAGAAGATCAAATGACAAATCAAGCATACAATGCTATTACTGCAAAAAGTATGGGCAATATGAATATGAATGCAGGAAGAAGAAAGTAGATCATCTCTCAGGCAGAGCACATGTGTCAAATCATACAGGAGAAACCTCAAGAGGTATGTTTCTCTCCTGTCACAAGTCTGAAGAACAACTGAAAGATCTCTGGTTTTTGGACAGTGGATGCAACAATCACATGACAGGTAACAAAGATTTACTTTCATGCATTGATTCTTCAATTTCATTTGATATTACACTTGGAAATGATTCCTTAGTCAAAGCTCAAGGAAAAGGAACTGTACTTATTATTACTAAACAAAATGTAAAGAAAGACATAAACAATGTCTATCATGTTCCAGATCTGAAACATAATTTGTTAAGTGTAGGAAAACTCATTGAACATGGCTATAAGGTACTTTTTGAGGGAGCATCTTGCATAATATATGATAAAACCCCCAGCAGAAAATTGATTTATGAAATCCACATGACTCAGAATAGGATGTTTCCCTTGACCCTCAGAATTGCAAATCTATTCCAACCAAACACACAAAGTGCAACCACCCCCAATGAAACTATGGTTTTGCATACAAGATTTAGACACCTACCATTTCAGATTATCAGTTTTTTACATAATCACACCATGGTCAAAGGTCTTCCTATCTTCATAAAACAAAATTCCCCATGTGAGTCTTCCATACTTGGAAAACATAAAAGAACTAGTTTTCCACAGTCCTCCACTCAAGCCAAACAACATCTTGAACTTGTTCACACTGACCTATGTGGACCAATGTAAACATAGTAAATAGGTGGTACTTTTTACTTTCTAATGTTTATTGATAACTTTAGCAGGAAAGTATGGATCTATTTTCTCAGACACAAGTCTGACACTTTTGCAAAATTCAAAGAATTCAAAGCAGAAGTTGAAAAACATAGTGGCAAATATATAAAATCACTCAGGTCTGATGGAGGAGGAGAATACAACTCCAATGAATTTTCAAATTTCTGCAAATCACAAGGCATTATAATGCAAACTACAGCTAGGTATACTCCACAACAGAATGGAGTGGATGAAAGAAAAAACCAAACAATAATGAACATGGCAAGAAGCCTACTCAAAGAGAAATGTTTGTCAAATATTTTTTGGGTTGAAGCAGTAGCATGCTCAACTTATCTCTTGAATAGATCTCCAACCAAAAGTCTAAAGATAAAATTCCCTCAAGAAGCATGGAGTGGGACAAAGCTAAATGTTGCGCATCTAAGGACATTTAGATGCATAGCATACACTCACATACCTTCTGAATTAAGGAAGAAATTGGATGATATAAGTGAGAAATGTATCTTTACTGGATACAGTGAAACATCTAAAGCTTATAGACTTTACAACCCAATCTCAAAGAAACTAATTCTCAGCAGAGATGTAAAATTTTTGGAAAATCAACTCTGGAATGAATCTGAAAATCAACAAATGGACAGTCAAAATCCATTGCTACCCAGTTCTGAAAATACAGAAAATTCAGGACAACCAATACTTCAACTTGCTCTTCCAAGATTGTAGGTACAAGGAGAACCTGAAAATTCTCAGGATAACTCTGTTGGCAAATGTTTAACAGGTAGCGTATGCTTGTCATTGATGACAAGTACAACAATGAAGATGGCAGGATCAGAGTGTGCATCGATGGAAAAACAGGAACAATGTAAGCTTGGAGGAGAAGCGTCGCTGATCATTGGATCCCATCCAAAATTCCCTACGGCATGAGGACCGTCAGATATGAATAAATACAAGAAGAGCACGCGCTGAAGAGAAGGATAGATCTCAGGTGTTAGATCTGAGTGCAGGAACCGACCACCGTTGGATAGAGGAAAAGCTACACGGTGTTTAAAGAACAAGGAGAAGCGGGCGTAATCACGATATGTGAAATCATGACTTAATCCGAGCCGTCAGATCGAGGTTGAATCTAGACCGTTGATCCCTGTCCATGTCGGAGTTTCGAGGATTGAGAGTTGGAGATGTCAAAGAATTTTGACATCAGGAACCCCGATTTCGCGATGTGCGATATCGCGATTCAATTGCAGCCATTGAATCGAGAATGAATCTAGACCATTGATTTAAATCCTTATCGAAGTTTCGTAGATCGAGACTTGAAGGTTTCGAGAACTCACACGGCGAAGTGGAGAAATCGAGAGAATATCTGGGCCGTAGGATCTGGGGGAAGTACGAAGGATCAATAGCCGTTAGATATGGAGAAGTTGCAAGGCAGATATGACAGTCGTGGTCCGTTGGATCAAGAGGAAACATGGTGAAAGATTGTCATGTTGCTGAATGGAAAGTCAAAGGAATGGGATTTGATCTTAGCGATCAGATCGAGGTTTGAACTTAGTCATCAGATCAAGGTTTGATCTTGACCATTGATCCGACTCCATATCGGAGTCTCGACTATCATGACTTGGAGTGATGAGACCCTTCATCACAGGAACTGCGAGATGCGAATTCACGAAGATATCTGGACCGTCAATACACCAAGATTCTGGACCATTGATCTGAGCTCCATCTCGGAGCTTCACCTATCGCGACTTGGAGTGACGAGAACCTCCATCTAAGGAACAACGAGATGAGAGATCGCGAAGAGATCAGGACCGTCGGATCACCAAGAATCTGGATCATTGATCTGAGCTCCATCTCGGAGCTTCGCCTATCGTGACTTGGAGTGATGAGAACCTCCAACTAAGGAATAGTGAGATGAGAGATCTCGAAAATATCTGGACCGTTGATTCATCGAGATCATGGACCATCGATTAGGGTCTATGAAGATCATGAGTTCGCAACACCTTTTAGCGCAACCTGTTGTCACCGCGTATGGTCACGTGGAGGAAGGACCTAGTGCATATGAGCTCCACCTTGGAATTTCAGAGCTCTTGACATGGAGAGTCAAGATGTATCATCGTAGAATCTACGAATTGCGAAAGTGAGAAACAAATAAATAACGACAATACCCTTCAGAGTTAAGCCAACGGTGCAGGCGAATTTGAACAAGATCGAAGGGCTACTGTTGCACGACACAGTGAAACTTCTAGTAACCATTGATGGTTTCTACCAGAGGATGCGAAGAGACTTCGGTGTGATTTCCAGAGGAGCAGACGAGTCACATGGAATCTGCCAGTGGAATGAAGATGACTCATGGAGGCAATTGACAACTGGATGGGATTGAGGCTGTAAATGAAATAGAGAAGGTGAGCTCGACTGTCACAGAGAAGATGAAGAGTCTCAACTGCCAGAGAGGCTGAGGAATCTCAGCATAACATCCAGTGATGCCGAATGCATGGGAAGACCGCCAGAGAAGCTGAAGAGTCACGATGATGATTAGACTGAGCACTTGAGAGGTGGAGCATAACGGCGTGGAGTCAGCATGTAGAGGTATTACGAACATTTCATGCACAAGGTGCACAGAAGATATAAGTACATGGTACAAAGAAGAGATGGGGTTTGTCGTTGCTGTTTCTTTTGGAGGTTGCTATGAATGTTGTTGATGAAGGTGATTCATGTGTGAAGGGGGAGAGTGTAGCAGCTGAAGAGCACAGAAGAGGAATTGTGCAGTGAATGGACATGGCGCACAGAGCATAAAAAGCGGAATAACAGACATCGCAAGTGATGTGTGCAGAAAGACCATGAGGCAGACAGAGCAACAAAATGCAGCAGAATAGTGATGAGTCTGGTAAGCCACTGTTGAACATCATATCATTGTAACAAGTTTCAGTAGAAAATATTTATATTTCAGGGTGGTTGGGTGGAGCTAGGGAGGACTTGTGTCCTCAAAGGTTCAAG
>SNQJ01S0023163.1:84613-98320 GCA_010110895.2 Picea sitchensis | reverse complement strand
TGTACTAGTAGCTTGTGTACTGGTAGGTTGTGTACCAGTAGCCTGTGTGCTTGTAGATGGTGTACCAGTAGGCTATGTACCAGGATCCACAACGATCCATTGTTCTTTGTCTACAAGAAGGTCCTCCATATTGAGCTTCCATAGCTGAAAGTTTTTACCATTGAACTTCTCTATCTTGATTCTAGATGAGCTCTCCATTCCTCTTACTTTACTCGAATCTCCACTGCAAAATCTCCCACTGAACCCAGGTTTATCATAGACCCAAGATAAACTTGATCTATCAAGATCGAGCCAAACCCTCGGCAACAAAGGCGTCCCTCTGAAGCCAAAAACGTTCTCTGATACCACATGTAAGTTTTAAACCTACGAAGTAAAGCAATGCATATAGATTCCTAAGCAATACATAAATTAATCAATGGCTCATACACAGAGTACACAAAGATTTTTACTGGAAACCCTCAACCGGGAAAACCTTCCTTATTTTCATTATATCAAATTTCACCATTCACAATACAATATATACAATGTTTTTAGGTATTCCGTAGATACCAAAACCCTAATCCCTTAATCCAGGATTAATTTACAAATCAGCTAAAAATAGCAAAATCCGCTAAAAATAGAAAAAACCACCCCAAAAAAAATTTTGGGGCACTGCCTCAAACGCTGCACGTAACCAGGGGGGGCATACTTGTCCCCCCCCTAGGACCCCCCTAGGAAAGTGCCCGACGCACATGACAGATCTATAGGTGAATGGATCGTCAGACGCAATTGTCGTATCTGACACACCCACACACACACACATGCAAAGAATATAACACACACCCAACACCCCTCATCTACCCAAGCTTGTGTGACGACCACCCACAGTAAGCCTTTACCTGATCCAAAAGTTGTTGAGCAGGCCCATGAGCGAGTTGCACAGCCCAATGACTCTGTCAAAAAAGTAAAAAGACCTGTGGGCAAGTCGTCTAAAGGCGATGTTGATTTGGGTTTTAAAAATAAGAGAGTTGGAAGGTTGATTTCGAGGAAGCTCTGAAACAAGTCAAACCCTCATGAGAGCTCGATCAAGATGATTGAGAACCATGAGAGTTCGGATTCTGAAATTGATAGATTTCTTGCTGAAGAAGACCCTCTTTCTTTTCAAACAGACCTCGATCAGTATTACAACTTTGTAGATAATCTACCGCCTTGTCTAAAACATAGTGAAGGGTTTCCTGGTATTAAATTGGGTAACAAATCTACAGTCCATGTTGGGGACAATCCAATGCACAACCATGGGAATTCTCAAGTGAATGTTTCACAACCACAATGTGAAGCTTGCCTATTCTGGATTGATAAGTACTATACCAATGTACCTATTTTACAGTCACAGATCAAAGCCCTTAATGACCAAGTCGAGCCATTAAATAATGAAATTTGCAGCCTCCAGTCTATCATTCAGAAACAAGGGAAACGTATGAAAACTATATGGAATGTGATATTAAAAATGTCGAGACTGCAACAACAATAATAAATTCTGAGATCATCTGATATGGTTTGATTTTACAGTTAGCGGTAAGATCTCTTTTATAATGAAATAGGGTTATTCATTAAATAAATTAGATTTCTTTGTTCATTAAATAAATTATATTATTTTGTTGAATAGATTAGATTTCATTTGAAAAAAAATAGACTAGCTATAGAATCAACAAATTATGTAGCCAGTCTTTTTTCTATTCGAAATTTACAAAATTATGGTTAAATATGTATCTAAATTTCTTTATTTTATCTTTTCTTTTTAGGATATCTAGGATTTCATGGTGACCAAGTAATCTAAAATATTTTTGGGGCTTGTTAGCCATATCTATGATCCTTTTTTTTATAAACAGTAATAAATGTTTTTCAGCTTTAGAAGATTTAGTATGATTTGGGTGGTTATATCCCCCTCTCTATTTTTGTAATCAATATCTGATCTCAGAAGATGAGATAGTTACCTTTTTGAAGGCTTTAAAAAATCATTATTTTTTGTAACTAAGACATCCTGGCCTGGGGCTAATTGTGGACAACTTATACACGAATTTGGACATAACATATGTTTACATTTCTGCTTTAGCTATTTGTAAATATTGTTGTTGTCTATGGTTTGTTTATCTTGGTAATTCGATAATTATTGATAGCTTTTGTCTTCACAAATTATTATGTCAGCAAGTTAATTTCTTTCATACAGTCCACAATTTTATGCTTCAGTTATATGAAAATAGTGATTGATCATTCAATTCAAATGATAAGGTTTATATTAATCTTGTTGAATGATTAAAAGCAAGTGTTACATTAGATTTATCTTATGTATAATTGTGTGCAGTCATAAATACCACAGTTACTATTTGCATCATGTTGTTCTATCATTAAAATCCAACAATCGATACACTGTTAGGCATTTATTTCAAACGACATAAAAGTTTCATAGCAGATTTATCTCGTGGACAGACTGGATGGACATGATCATAGATACGTCAGATGCATGAAAATCAACTCATTAATAGGTTAGTTTGTTTCTTTTATTTGTTTGTTTATTTTTGAAACTCTTATATGTGGTCTGGTTTTCACCATCTACATATTCTTCGTCCATAGTATAATTGATATTTAATCTTATAGATACATAGAGATAGAAAACGAAAAACAAAAGAAATAGTTTATTTTGTCTTATTTTTCTATTTTTATCAAAAGAACCATCTTTTCATAGTTTTTTCGTGAGTTCAGATTAAAACTCACAAATTGTATAACATGTACATAAAATTAGAGAAACAGATCTATTGTGTAAATATTATTTAGAATAGTTATATACATACATGTACATATATATATTAGTGTTTAGTAACTAGTTAGTTGTTTCATTTATTTTATTTATTTATTTGTTTCTTTTAGGACTTTACATTGGCCAATGAAGCCATTAAACCAGTCAGAGTGAGTCATACCAAATGGTTTGGGTTAATTAGACAACCCCAAACCAGACTCATTCTTCCTATTGATGGACGATCAATTTCGCCCATCAACAAATGGCACTAGAAGGAGGGCCTGAACACTATTGATGGCACATGGAGGTCGCAAGGCTCCTCCCCCACACACCCGCTCACCTATAGTAACAAGAAGTCATTCTGACGACAACATTGCCTCTCAAACAACAACCACATCAAACGAAAATCCACAGATTACCATTGAACCAGTAACACCAAACCCCCCAAGGTCCAACGTACAAGAAATCGTTCATCAATCACTTCTAAGGACACACAGTGGTTTGGCCCATATTAGACAACCAGGTCAGCCATTGAATCAACTGCTAGATTTTTCTGATATTAGAGATCAACTTGAAGGGAATGATCTTACCCTAAATCCTATAGATCCAGATCACATCATCACTCTTGCAGTCGGAGGATCTAGTATCCCACCATCACCACCACCTTCATCTCTCTCCTCTTCAGGAGAAGAGTCATCAGACGAAAGAAGTTCTTCATCTCAGCCTTCAACACCACCCACACCTATGGAAAATCCAAACAATCCTACCAGACCTTGGCTAGATCAAGATGTTGTGGCTATACCTAGACCCCAACATCATTTGCCTAAACATACAGATAAATGGCTCTCTAAATTCGATCTAGATTCCAAGCAGATCGTTGAGGATCATATAAAAAAATTCATGCTAGCCATTAGACTCTGAAGCGTAGAACACAAAGACGTAGTATGTAGACTTTTTCTGTACACATTTGAAGGCAATGCCTCTACCTAGTATTTTTCCCAACAACCCCATACCATTGTATCTTGGGATAGATTTGAATCTTGTTTCCTTGAGAAATTTGGAGACGGCAAATCTCTTGAACTCTTAGTCATGGAACTCTCCAGTTTAAAGATGAACCCCAAGGAAAAAATAAAAGACTTTAATCAAAGGTTTCTAACATTAAAAAATCGAATACCCACTGATTCAATGCCTACTGAAAATCTTATTGTCGCATACTACACCAAAGCCCTACACCAGAACATAGCAATCTGGGTAAAAAGGTCTAAGAAAGAAACATTATTGGAAGCCTTTGAGGAGGCAAGCCAAATTGAGAAAGATATTCTAAGCCTAAAAGACAATATCAGTAACGAGGCATAGATTACCTTATCTTCCAAGAAGAAAATAGAAATTCTTCCTAGACCTCCCCAAACCAAAACTCAATCAGACGGTTTCGATCTAGAAATTTTACACAAGGTCATTCAGAAGTTTTCAAATCAAGTTATAAATTTAAGGAGATCAGCTGAAGAAGCTTCTTCAAGAAAAGGGTCTTACAAACCCCCTTTTAGAAATCATTTTCCCACAAACTGGCCTAACTCAAATTCTGAAGGCCTGAATCTAGAAAGCCTGCAGTATGATATCTAGACAATTCTTGAAGCACATGAAAACTTAGTTCCCACTGAGATTTCTGAAGACGTGGTTGAACAAGAAATAGTGGAAGAGGATGAATCCTCTCCCAACATCTTCGGGCATTTTTTAGATAGTATCTTTCAAGCCAATTTTGAAACAGTACATCCTCACAATACCAGAAGAAAAACAATGAATCGATCCTCTTCTGAAATTGGAACTAATGCACCTCAAAAACAGTCTAAACAAATTGAAACTAAACAGAATTCAACAACTCCAAGTTTAGAATATGATTTGATTGAGGATCTCAAAAAACTTAGAGCTAATATTTTTGTTTGTGAATTATTGAAATTTCCTTTTCTTTTGCAAAAGCTGCTTCAGAATATTGCAGAAAACAACAAAAACAATAATATGAACAACAACAAATTTGTAGAAAATAGCCCTAAAACACCTCAAAAGGTCTCTGTTAAAACAACACTAGAATCCTCTGATAAAAGAGACATTCATGTAAAAAGCATAACAAATGTAGATAAAATAGTTTTAGGGGCTACGACTAAAAACCAACAAACTTCTGTTGTTAATACTCGCAGGAATGTCCCACCTTTTTTGTTGACTTTTGAAATTTTCAATAGGAATGTACATAATTGTATGGTAGATTCTGGTGCATCATCAAACGTAATGCCTTGGTCTATCTGCCAAAAAATAAATGATGAAGTTCAACTTTCCAGTCTGAAAATTATTCAGCTTGATCGGACCAACGTAGGTAATAGGTGAATTAAAAAATGTACTTATCAGATTATCATCTAATCCTAAAGTCCACTAGATTATTGATATTATTGTCGTTGATATCCCTGAAGTATATGACTTATTTTTAAGTAGGGATTGGTCCAAACAACTGCATGGTTACTTTGTGACAAATTGGTCTCATTTGTGGTTGCCGAAGGATGGAAATCCTAACAGAATCAAGATCAATTGTGAGCATTACCTCAAGCTTACAGTAATTGATTTAAATGATCCTAATGAACTATTTACTTCTTTTGCCAATTCACCCAAAATGTAGGGGATGAATAGCTTTTTCGGTAACTTCGTGGCCAAAAATTCTACCATTACTGACCCAGAACAACAGTCTGAACTCATGACATGCACATAGCCAACAGTCCTCTCTAAGGTGTCACATACAACTGACAAGAATCATATTTGGTCTCTTTACTTCGATGGATCTGAGTCTAAAGAAGGAGCCGGTGCAGGATGTGTGCTCATTAATCTAATAGGGAATAAAACTTTGATCGCCTGCCGATTAGAATTTGAATGCACAAACAATATAGCTAAATATGAGGCGCTCCTGCAAGGTCTTAGAAAGGCACTAGATTTAAGAGTTCAGAATTTAATGGTTTTCGGTGATTCAGAAATTGTGGTCAGACATGTAAGAAACTCCATTCATTTCCTATCTCCACACCTGAAAAGTTATCAATCTGAGGTATGGAATCTAATGAACAAATTTTCTACGTTTAACATTAATTCTATTCCAAGATTGAATAATTATGAGGCTGACTTGTTGGCTAATGTCCCTTCTAAACTTTTTCCCGCAGAAGGTATTTCTCCAAACACTTTTTCCATCAAGTTGTTGTTCATACCATCTGTCCCGAACAACATCACTAATTGGATAGTTTTCGATGACGATCAACAAATCATTAGTTTTCTGCACATGGAAGATATTTTCCAAGGTGCAGTTATTGATGAAGGCACCCATGACGAAGACCTCTGAAATTTCACGGTAATATCATACCCAAGATCTCCAGAATCAACATCGGATCTGGTAAATTCTATCCCAAAATACGTGGTAAAATTATAAAAGTTTTATGATTTGCATGATAAATTCAGAAAATCAGTAAATTGTAAAACGAATAGTTCTTCCTTGACCCATGAAAAGGTAAATATAGGAACTAAAGATAATCCACAATGCATCAATTTGGGAATGGGATGTTCTGAGAAGGAAAATTCAGCATTTATTAAGTTGTTTAAGGAATTTAAGGATGTCTTTGCTTGGACATATGATGATATAAAAACCTTCGATTCTAACATCATACAACACATTATTCGCATGAAACCCCAGACTCAACATTTTCAACAGAAGTTAAGAAAGATGCACCCAAATCTTGAACCAATGGTCAAGAAAGAACTAAACAAACTTTTGAAAGCTAAGATAATCTTCCCAGTAAGACATACACAGTGGATCTCTAATCTTGTCCCTGTAAGGAAGAAAAGTGGTGAAATACAACTATGTGTCGATTTCCGAAATTTAAACCGAGCGTCTGATAAAGACAACTACCCTGTTCCTCCCATGGAACAAATCCTCCAACAGGTATCCAGTTTTGAAAGATTATCACTGTTGGATGGTTTTTCAAGGTATAACCAAGTCCTAATGTCTCCCCCATACCAGCTAAAAACCACTTTTTGTACTCCATGGGATACCTATGCTTATAGAAAGATGCCCTTTGGGATTATAAATGCCGGTGCCACTTTTCAGAGAGAGATGGATATCGCTTTCCACAGTTTAATCAATCAATCTGTAGTAGTCTATCTAGATGATGTCACTATCTTCTCAAAGAATAAAGTAGATCATTTAGTTCATCTAAGATCTGTTCTACAATGATGTCGTAAGTACGACATCTCTCTAAATCCTAAAAAATCTGTCTTTGCAGTGGAACAAGGTAAGATGCTCGGATTCATTGTATTCGATGAAGGGATGATCATTGACCCTGAAGGGACTCAAGTCATTTCAAAACTTAATAAAAAAGGATGTGCAGTACCATTGGGGACCTCTAGAAAGTCAAGATTTTGACTCAATAAAAAAATCCATAGTGGAGGCTCCATCCCTAATGAGCCCTGACTTTTCACGAGATTTCACTCTCTACACGTTTTCCTCTGATCGGTCTTATGCCACTGTGCTAACCCAAAAGAATGTTGAAAACAACGAAGTTCCTATTGCCTTTATGAGTTCAGCCTTTAAGGGAGCAGAGCTTAATTACCCAATAGTATATCAATAGGCTTACGCTGTTTTTAAAGAAGTAAAACATTTTTTATCTTATCTACTGAAATCCAAGATGAAAGTCATTGTTCCTTACCCCCTTACCCTCTTGTCAAAAAATTTTCAGTACAGAAAGAACTGGGTGAGAAAAGGGAAAACTGGGTCACATCCTTACAAGAATATGACCTCGAGATCACTTCAACACAAATTGTTAGAGGCCAAGGTTTATGTAAATTGGTTGTTGACCCAGCTATAGAATAATAGAATCAAAATGATATGTTAATTGAAGATCAACGTAGTCAAAATCAAATCTGTTGTGTACAAAACCTTACTAGTCCTTGGTACGATGACATCAATTTTTATCTAATACATGGATCAGCTTCCCGTCACCTTGATCCAAAAAAGAGGAGAGCGTTGAGATTAAAATATGCACCTTTCCAGATGGTGAATGGTATTTTGTTTTGCCAAAATTTTGATGGAATCCTTATGCATTGTCTAGCAAAAGATGAAGCAGATAAAGTCTTATTAGAATTACATGCAGGGGAAGCTGGTGGGCATTTCAGTGGAGACATCACTACCCACAAAGTATTAAGGGAAGGGTATTACTGGCCTACCCTTTTCAAAGATGCCCATGAATTATGCATCAAGTGTGTAATCTGTCAAAAGGCTTCTGGATGAGTACAAAAGTCAACATTCCCACTGCAGCTTGTCTCAATAAATTTCCCTTTTCAGCAATGGGGCCTTGACATTATAGGCCCAATTAACCCCACCTCCTCGCAGTAGCATAAATACATCATTACAGTGACAGACTATTTCACCAGATGGTCCGAGGTTGAACCATTAAAAGTGGTAAACACCAGTCAGGTAATATCCTTCCTTAATTCAAACACTATCACTTGTTTCGATATTCTTGAATGTCTAGTGTTTGATAATGCTTCCTATTTTTTGTCTCTCGAAATGAGTGCTTTTTCTTTAGAAAAAGGAATTAAACTAAAGTATTATGCCAGCTATTACCCCCAAGAAAATGGTTTGGTGTAATCGACCAATAAAAACCTTATCAAGATCATGAAGAGAACGGTCTACGAAAACCACAAAAACTGGCAGAATGCACTATTCAATGCAATCTGGGATGATAGGGTAACTCCGAAAATTGTTATTGGTAATTCCCTCTTTTTTCTCGTTTATGGTAGGGAAGAAATTCTTCCACCGCACGTTCTCCTTCCATATCTGCAGTTATCGCAGAAGGTTCAAGAAGAAGACTGACCTCCTTTGGAAAGTAGGATTAATTCTTTGATGAAATTAGAAGAAGTAAGGGCTTAAGCAAAACAAAAACTGGATCAACATCAACTTATTGTCAAAATATGGTTCGATTCCAATTCTTCCTCAGACAAGAATTTTGAGGTAGGTGATCTTGTCCTTGAGTGGGACAAACCTCATGAGGGGAAAGGCGAACATACTAAGTTCCAAAACCTATGGTTGGGACAGTTCTTAATTGCTAAAAAACTAGGTCTTAGTTCTTTCCACCTGCAGAATTTAGAGGGATAGCTAGACACCTTCCCAATGAATGTCCAAGCTCTCAAAAGGTATTTTACTTGATGACTCTCTGATACACCTTATGTACATATTTTTCTATTTTGATTTCTTTTCTTTCCATTTTCTTTTCTGGTTTGTTTTTTTTTCATTTTGGTTTATTGGCCTTTTTGAGTCAAACATGCTTGTATTATAGTCTAGTTCAGAAGGAGAGAACATAATGCTTAATCTCAAAATAATTGTCAAAGGATGTCAGTGCATCAATTGCCGTGTTTTTCTGAAAGTGTAGGCTAGTTAAAGATGGTTTTTTGTTTGAAAGTCGAATTTCTGGTTTCAATTTGCATTTGAAAGTAATCACGATTATCTTTAAAAAAGCTCTCTACGCTGTCCCTGCTCTTAAAGAAAGAAACTCAACGATGTCTCCCTGTCCCCGAAAATTAGTTTTATTAATAAACTATTTTCAAATCTTGATGAAGGATCAACAAGAAAAATTTAAAGGCCTGGAAAATATTAAGTTGTGTAAAAACTGGAATTTTCAGCGTCACCTCGCTCTGTTGAATGTCTTTAAAACTATATTAGAATGTGAATAATTTCTCAGAGAGCTGTAGGAAGTCTTTATAAACCTGCCATGATATTGAACAGTTCTTTTGGCAGTGGGTAAATTCATGCATGATGCCAAGACAACTTCATCGGGGTACTGAAAAGGCCCACTAGTAGTGAAGCAATGTCAAGTAGAAGAAAATTCTCAGGTATAAATCATGTTTTTGGCCATAAACATTCTTCATTCTGATTTGAAATTTATTGGACAGGATACAAACGTTAGAGTGGGTTAATTGACATCCCTGTCGAGGCTATGGACGCCTGCTGGTAGTAGTGGCCTTGTCAATAGTATTGGAGACATTAACTTAAACATCGTGGCTTTATTTTGTGAAGTTTGTCACCAAATTTATTTCTTTTTAATGAAAGATATCTTAAGCTGGACCACGTCATGATTATCAAAGATGCTCAAATAACCTTTCAGTTGTTCTATCATTTGAAATCATTGAAATATTTCTAACCTGAACTCGTCAGTAATTCAGAGATAACTGCTTCTCCCAGCAAGTCGCCATTATCGGTAGCCCAACACTTTTTTAACTTTTTATATCAAATAAATGATCTATGTAGCTGGCTAACTAGAGTCGTTCATTTATCTGTTCTTCATAAGTGATTTACGAAATGACATTTGTAAGTTTTTGGTTTTTCCTAGCGTTTTTTGTGTTCATGCTTCGTTCATGATTGAAAGCATGAAAATGAAGCATTAAAACTTATGATTGTGTTACCACTCTATTTGAAAGGTTTATGAAAGACAAAATTGCTCCACTGTTTTTATTAATGAAGCCTTGTTCCTTTCTATAAGGATTATTGTCTTTGTTTTGATTCCTCGAATGTCAAGCATGCTTATGGATTGTTGTTGGTATCAACAAAGGGCCTTTTAATTTGAGCATTGATATGTTTTTATATAGTTCTTGGTCATATGTTCCCTCATCACTAGATTTTGGTTTACAAGTTTCACTCTCCCAAAGTTTACGATCGAACACACTATCTTGCACACTCCTTTTTATTTTAATACTTTGGTCATGGCTTGTACTTTATGAGAGGTGGAAATACGATTACAATTAGCCCATCATTTAAAAGCTTGTTCTTGGGCTTTGCAACACCCCTCACATTCATTTCAAATAATGCCTATCTTTTCATTATGAATTTTATGCTCATACGCCACAGACTGTTGATGATTTTTGGGCCTAGAGTATACCTCTTGTCTGATCTTACAAACCCTCCTTACGCATTGTTTGGGTGATTGCTTCTAATGTTGAAATGGCTCCGGTTGTTAGAGTCAAACCTAACGACACTTAGACCTTGCTCCTATGCGATGATGCCAGAGAGGATATCGAGGGTAATGGTTGGCTCGTTTTCCTTGAAACAGTCCAAGGTTTCAACCTACAGACTGCTCAGGAATTTTCTCTCTCATTCGATGGATGTAGAGCTAAGGTGGGGGACATTCAACTTGAAGTCACATAGGAATTTTTAAACCAAGCAACAAGACTCCCTGGAAGCGGGCAGAGGTGGTTCAAGAATGCTAAGGTAGAAAAGGTTCCTTGGAGTCTTTTCTTTACATCTTGGAAGATCAATGGCTGTGACAAAGGTATGTCAGTCTCCTTACTAAAAGACCGATGGCATGGTCTGCTTGCAGTGTTGAAATAGTTTGTCACTTGTGAAGGTTGTTTTGGTCTTGTGTTTCTTTATCATCAGCGTCTACTCATGATTTTCATAGGGTTTCCTTTAAACATGCCTTATTATCCATGGAGGAGCCTTTACAAAAAT
This sequence comes from Picea sitchensis, assembly GCA_010110895.2. Classification (NCBI taxonomy): domain Eukaryota; kingdom Viridiplantae; phylum Streptophyta; class Pinopsida; order Pinales; family Pinaceae; genus Picea; species Picea sitchensis. The sequence continues at coordinate 87,026 of SNQJ01S0023163.1, read as the reverse complement.
CCTAAGAGGTATAAAAATAAATGTTTGGATTCGAGTCTTTTCCACCATGGTTTAATAAAAATTATGCTTGCACATCAATTGAAGTTGCAGAATGATGATTGGGATTCCTTTTTAACCAGAAATGGTTTTTCTACCCCAAGGCTGAAGAGATAGATAAGCCTGTGATTGAGGAAATCGTAGTCTATCCTACAACGCTCCCCTCATCTACCCAGGCTTGTGTGACGGACACCCAAAGTAAGCCTTTACCCAATCCAAAAGTTGCTGAGCAGGCCCATGAGCAAGTTGTGCAGCCCAATGACTCTATCAAAAATGTAAAAAGACCTGTGGGCAAGTCGTCTAAAGGTGATGTTGATTTGGGTTTTAAAAATAAGAGAGTTGGAAGGTTGATTTCAAGGAATCTCTGAAACAAGTGAAACCCTCATGAGAGCTCAATCAAGATGATCGAGATCCATGAGAGTTTGGATTCCAAAATTGATAGATTTATTGCTGAAGAAGACCCTCTTTCTTTTCAAACACACCTCGATGAGTAATACAAATTCGTAGATAATCTACTGCCTTATCTGAAACATAGTGAAGGGTTTCCTACTATTAAATTGGGTAACAAATCTACAGTCCATGTTGGGGACATTTCGGTGCACAACCATGGAAATTAGATTTCTTTGTTCATTAAATAAATTAGACTGCTTTGTTCATTAAATAAATTAGATTATTTTATTGAATAGGTTACGTTTCATTTAAAAAAAAATAGACTAGCTACAAAATCAATAGATTTTGTAGCTAGTCTTTTTCCAATTCGAAATTTGCAAAATTATCGTTAAATATGTATCTAAATTTCTCTATTTTATCTTTTCTTTTTAAGATATCTAGGAGTTCACGGTGACCAAGTAAACTGAAATAATTTTGGGGCTTGTTAGCCATATGTATGATCCTTTTTTGTATAAACAGTAATAAACTTTTTTTAGCTTTAGAAGATTTAGTATGATCTGGGTGGTTATATCCGCCTCTCTATTTTTGTAATCAGTATCTGATCTCAGAAGATGAGACAGTTACCTTTCTGAAGGCTTTAAAAACTCATTATTTTTTGTAACTAAGACATCTTGGCCCGGGGCTAATTGTGGACAACTTATACACGAATTTAGACAGAACTTATGTTTACATTTCTTCTTTAGCTATTTGTAAATATTGTTGTTGTCTATGGTTTGTTTATCTTGGTAATTCGATAATTATTGATAGTTTTTGTCTTCACTAATTATTATGTCATCAAGTTAATTTCTTTCATACAGTCCACAATTTTATGCTACAGTTATATGAAAATAGTGATTGATCGTTCAATTCAAATGATAAGGTTTATCTTAATCTTGTTGATTGATTAAAAGTAGGTGTTACATTAGATTTATCTTATGTATAATTGCGTGCAGTCATAAATACCACAGTTACTATTTGCATCCTATTGTTCTATCATTAAAATCTAGCAGTTGATATACTGTTGGGCATTTATTTCAAACAACGTAAAAATTTCACAGCAGATTTATCTCGTGGACAGACTGGATGGACATGATCATATAGATGTCGGATGCATGCAGATCAACTCATTAATAGGTTAGTTTGTTTCTTTTATTTGTTTGTTTATTTTCGAAACTCTTATATGTGGTTTGGTTTTCACCATTTACATATTCTTCGTCCATAGTATGTTTGATATTTAATCTTACAGATACATAGAGATAGAAAACGAAAAACCCAAAGAAATAGTTTATTTTGTCTTATTTTTCTATTTTTATCAAAAGAACCATCTTTTCATAGATTTTTCGTGAGTTCAGATTAAAACTCACAAATTGTATAACATGTACATAAAATTAAAGAAACAGATCTATTGTGTAAATATTATTTAGAATAGTTATATACATACATGTACATATATATATATATTAGATTTTAGTAACTAGTTAGTTGTTTCATTTCTTTTATTTAGTTGTTTCTTTCTTTTAGGACTTTAGATTGGCCAATGGAGCCATTAAACCCATCAGAGTGAGTCATACCAAATTTCTTGGGTTAATTAGACAACCCCAAACCAGACTCGTTCTTCCAATTGACGGACGGTCAATTTCACCCGTCAACACATTTGCAACTCCCCACAACCCCACACCCTGATCCTTATCATATTAGATGGGTCCAAAAGGGTTGTCCTCGCATCACTATTGCTTGATGTTGCACGGTCACTTTCACCATTGGTCCATTCCATGACACTGTGACTTGTGACATCTCCATATTAGATTGTGTTTATCTCCTTCTCGGTCTTCCTTACCAAAAGGACCGACAAGTGGTGTATCACACTAAAAATCATTAGTACCATGTTAAACAATTTGGGCGCACCTATGTCCTTACTTCATCCATTGTCACATCACCACCGCCGTGA